>CAJNOP010001300.1:0-26252 GCA_905250075.1 Rotaria sp. Silwood1
CTCTTTTACAATATTTAAAATGTTTACATTCATTAAATATTCTACAAACCGAAGATAATTATGGTCATTTTGTTAATGTTGAACCATTTTGTACAATGTTTCCTCAAATTGAACATCTTGATATTCCAATTGATAATCTTGATAGTTGTCAATATCTTATTGATCGATTAGAAAAATATTTAATTAGTATTGTTTTTCGTTTTCAAAATAATGAAGAAGACGAAGATGATGATGATGATGATGATGAGAAAAATTTTGAACTTATGGAATGGGCACAAAATATTCAACAAAATCATCAATATCGTATACATGATGGTGATATTTATTTATGGTTACGATAAAAAATCTATTCAATTAATTCATGAGCAAGATATTTCAGACTAGTAATCAAATAAATTTTATATAGATATTGTATTTTTTGTTTTTAAATTATATTAATTTAAAAATAAAAACATTGATTTTTTTAATTGCTTTAAGATAAATCAATGGAAAGAACATTTTTATGGAATAACATTAATTCTAATGAATGTAATATTTTTTTAATCTAAATCAAAAAATTCTATTAGATTTTATATTAACTAACCGTATTTGAATAATCTAAAAAAGACTCGACGACATCTTTGTAATTGAATTTCATACTATATAATAGTAAATAATTGTCATGACGAACTTTTAACATCGAATGAATTTTATTTGATAGAATAGTAATAATGGCATGTTTTTAATTCTGTTTATTTTTTTTTGTTATTCTTTCAACTAGAAAAAAAAAAGGAAAAATCTATCAACATTTTGTAAAATAATGAATAATAGTATAATAGAAACAACACAAAATATAATCGATGATAAAGATACTACAGTATCGAATAGTACTAGATTATTATCAGCATCATCAAAAATAAAATCTAAAATAATGTCTCCTTTTTGTATATCAATTGATGATGATCCACTTATTTTACTTAATATTGGTGGTACACATATGACAACAAGACGATCAACACTTATGCGTATACCAAATAGTGTACTTGCACTTGCTTGTATAAATCCATGGTCAGAAAATCTAACACATGATAATGATGGACGTTTATTTTTTGATTGTGATCCAAATTTATTTCAATATTTATTAAATCAATTACGTAATTGGTCATCATCAATACGTCAAGTATTTATATTACCAAATGATGAATTTGAACGTGAACGTTTTCGTTCATTTTGTATTCAATTTAATATTGATTTAAATTTAATTGATGGTATATATCGACATGAAAAATTTAATAAAATATGTGGACATGTTATAATTGATGAAAATGGTCTTATTGTTAAACATGCTAATAATTATAGATATGCTGAATGTCGTGGTATAAATGTTTATTCAACAGGTATTAATCGTATTAAATTAATACTTAAACATGAAACAATTGATAAATATAATACATTTATTGGTATTATATGGTCAGGTAGTCCAATGCAAGAAAAATCATTTGAATTATCAACATCTTATGGATGGTCTGGACAAAAACAAGTTTATTTAAAAGGTATACCAACATTAATACAAGGTTATGGTGGTTATGATTCTGATATGTGTACAAAAGATATAGTTGATTTAATATTAAATTGTCAATTAGGTTTAATATCATTATATAATTATCGAACAAAAAAAAATTATGAAATCAAAATTGATATAAAAGAAGGTTGTCCATTACCTTGGCAATTACATATTAATTTATTTGGACCTAATGATCAAGTTAAAATAATTAATCCATCATCATAGAATTATATTTTATTAGAAAAAAAAAAGTATTTTATTTGTTAAAAATTATAGTTTAAATAAAGTACAAAGATTTATACAAAAAAAAAAAAAATATTAACTTATCAACGAATTTGTTTTTATTTTACAATAGTCTTAAACAAATATTGCATCAATTCTCAATTAATTTAGACTATGTTTGAGCATCCATTCTTTGAATGACATTTGCTAAAGCAGAAAACTTTTTTTGCATGGATATGTCTTCGCGGTACATTTATTTCCAAAATTACAAATATGTCTGGCTGTGAAATCACGAGAATAAAGTTTTCAAGCTTCGATAATGATAACTATACTTGAATTCATTGAATTAAGCAACTTTTAAATTCGCAAATGATTCGGCTATAAATGTATCTTCTCAAGTCTCATACTGACAAATTAATTTTCATAAATACATTATTTTTTCAAAAATGATACATGATTTCAAAGCTTTATTCTTGTGGTTCTACAGGCGGACATTAGATTCCATTGGATCCAAGAATTTCTAGACCCGCACCCGACAGAAACTAAGTTTAGATATCATATTCAGGAAGAGTTTTGCTGTTTTTTTTTCATTCTTTATAAATAAACCAATGGTTTTGTGAATAAAACGAAAAAAAAAATATAAATTTTTATACCCGAACCTGGTCAAACTCAAATGTTTATATTCAGACTCGAGAAGATTCGGATCCGGATCGAATCCAATGGGCTCTACGGAACATACTTGTAATTTTGGAGAGAAATGTACCGCGAACACATATCCATGCAAAAAAAAGTTTTCTGCTTTAGCAAATGTCATTCAAAGAATGGATACTCAAACATAGACTAAATTAATTGAGAATTGATCGGATATTTGTTTAAGACTTTTATAAAATAAAAACAAATTCATTGATAAGTTAACTTTCTTCTGTTCATCAAAAAAATTTCAATTTTGTCTAGTAGTTAAAATTGAAATTTTAATTTTGACCATAACATATATATCTTTCGGTTCTCTTGTAATTTTTTTGTTAGAAGAAAAGCAGTATGAATATAGCTGTTTATAAGAATGTGTAAATGATTCCTTGAAGAAAAATATTTCGTATTGAATGACTGATAGATAAATGACAAGTCATTTAAAATATTTTATTGATGTTCTTGAAAGATAAATCGTAAAAAGATATCACAAGTAAAGATATAATTATGTATATGTATATTATTCAAGGTAATTTTGTTGTTGATACTTTTTATTTTATGTTTGTCAATGGGTACAATCAATAAAGTCATTTGAAATCGAATATTATAATGAATTTAAATTTGGAATTTTCAATATCTAATAACTTTTTATCGGTAAAAGAGAAAAAGTTAATCGGACATCAGTTTTACGTTGATTGATGGATATGAAGTTTAAAATTTTCAACATGAGTAGGATAAAACATCATATTTATGAATTAATACAAAATTAGTTCTAGAACAAATTTCTCTCTTTCAATGATAAAGAATCATTGAATAGTTCAAATTTAAATCTATTACATTATTCAACTTCGAATAAACTAAATTTTCGTGAGACTCATTTTTTTATAAAACACATAATAGAAGTAATTTTCACTAAGTTCTCAAATTGAACATTACAACATTAAAGGTTATTATAATTCAATTACAATGTACTATAAATCATTTTGAATTTTTATCAAAATTCAGAATGAACTATACATATCACAATGATAAAAAGAATGAAATATCTCTGTTTTGATTCATTCAAATTTAACTTAAATCTATCAATCCTGTAGGATTCTTCCATGAGCTTGATAGATTTAAACAATTTATCATACTTTTTATATTTTCATCGTTTTCGGTAGCGTTATCAATGAAAATTTTTTTTTTGCCTTCGATGATTAAGGTTATATATTCATAATATTTTCCTGTCAAATATTTCTGTTTTGTCATTAGACCTTTTTTTTTTTCTTTGGATAAAATGATAGGTCAGAATATTTTCTTTTAGTAATTACATTTCGATAAACATCATCAAAACATTCCAAGGTCAATGTTGACATTCAAAGAACGGTTAAAACATTAGAAGAAAAAAAAACTTCTCTAATATTCAAATATATTACATATAATTGAACAAGAAATACTAACGCTTGAACAATAATTCAAGTATATAAGTAAGAATATTAAGTGATGAAACAAGAAATTTAAATGGTTAAGATCGATAAAAGATTTCAAGATTTGTCCATATCACCTGACCTTCATTTCAATAATACTCAAATCGTTCATGCGTATGAAAGAAAAAAAAAAAAAAGTTTGACTACTCAGATGAATAAACATTACAATTAAATACTATTGTTCGTATCATAAAAGAAAATTTACCTATTATTAAGAAGAACAATAGATATAAAATGATTCAAGGATAATTTGTAGTTGTCATATAAGAAAATAATATGAATAAATCAAAACAAACTTTATGAACTATATACACATAGAGAAAAATTTATGATAATTTGGTTAAAAATTAATGATTACAAAATTTTGAAATATTGATTTTTTTTTCAAGGAAATTGATACTTAAAGACCTATAATTGTATGTTTTATTTTATGGCATATGAAATTCAGTATTGAAAATGATAATTTTTAAAAATTTACTATTTGTATCAATATCATTTTAGATATATTTCAGTTGCTTTTTTGTCGTAGTATTATTTTATAATTCATTTTGCATATATATTTTATTCTTAATGAATTAGTTTATATATGAAAAATTTCTAATAAATAAATTCTTATCTTAAATTTCATTTTCTAAAAAAAAAAAAAAAGAAATTATGTATTTCATATATATTTTCTCTGATCTATTAATATATATATATATATATATATACCCATTTTCTCTTTTCTCCACACAAATAATGTGAACGATAACCATTAAAAAAAAGACTTAAAACAAAAAAAAAAGAGGTCAAAAAGCGAAAGTTATATATTGCCAAATAATCAAGATGTTTACATATTTTCAATCCGATCATTTGACAACAAAAAAAAAAAGGAAAAAAATTATATAAAGAACAGGACTAGGCTTTTTCTTCAGAAAGGGTATAAAATGACAAAAAACAAATTTAGCCTAATGTATATATTTAAAAAAAAAAGAAACAAAAAAGAGTGAATGAGAAGACTTTTAATAGCGTCGAAATTTTGATACAGTTGGACCTGTACTACTACTCGAGTCATAACCACCACTTCGTCTAGATGAAGAAGTGCTCATTGTTTCTGTTGTTGTTTTCAAATTCGAACTGCTCATGGTAGATCTAAAAAAAAGAAAAATTTTAAGTTTTTCTTGAAAAAAAAACATTTTTTTTGAAGCAAAAATCAAACATATTAGTTAGTAATAAGAACAAAACCAAGCAAATAAACAAAAAAAAAAAAAAAAAGAACGATTAATCAGAGGTAAGGGATATGAATGGAAAAATTGAGTGTTTTTATTATTAATTATTAAAGCAAACCTTCTCATTCGTATAATAAATAAAAAAAAAGAGCAAATATATTTAGTAATATAATAAACATAATAAATCTGATCATTGATTGATATTGTTTATTCATCTTGAGTTTAGCATTTGATGAATCACTTAATTTGAAGAATAAATTTGATTTTTTTTTTTTTATTCATTGATGAGAACAAAAAAAAAAAAAAAGAGAATTATTTAATAGCCATATGTTAGAAAAGAATTTTAAGAAAAGCTTATTGTTCTTCTATGTTATTTAACTACGTAAATCATACATATCATATTGAATAAATTAATGTTACCTGTCAGGTATTGGTAATCTGCTCGTTGTCGAGCTACTTGTGGTACGAGGCTTGCTACCTAATGCCTAGAAAGCCAGCATACACAAACACACATATAGAATGCATGGGAAAAGGTATTTTATATAGGAAACATGCATATTTATATTTTGAGATAATAAACAAGATTATCTTACCGAATGATGTCCTTTTCGTTCTTTCATTTTAGCATATAATGCAACTAAAATATCTTTACGATCTTTAATTGTTGCAATAGTAACAGCTGTTTGACCATCCTGAGAAAAAAACAAGTTTTTTTTTCTTATGAAATTCAAAAATCAAAAAGAAAAAATCCTTTATTTTACATTATCTGTTATATTAACATCACATTCAGGTCTTGTTAAAAGTAATTTAACAATATTTATATTTCCATGTTCAACAGCACACATTAATGCTGTTGAACCATCAATATCTTGTAAATTAACAGCAGCACCATTTTCTAATAATAATTCAACTAAATCAACTTTTCCATGTTTAACAGCAAGCATTAATGCTGTTTGATTACTCTAAAAAAAACAAAACAAAACAATTTTTTGTTTTTATTTCAAATTAAATATAATAAAATAACATACAACTGTATCTTTAACATTAACATTTCCTGATTCACGAAATAGACGACGAACAATTTGTTTTTGTTCATTATTATTTATATCAATAACTGCAGCCATCATTACAGCTTAAATTCAATTGAATAGAAAAAAAAAATTTTTTTATGAAAAATCTAGTGTATAGTATTGTTTTTTTATTTACCTGTATATCCAGCATTATTTTGTAAACATACATCACATACTTTTGTATCTAATAACATATTAACTACATGCCAATGACCATTAGTAACACAATAATGAAGAGCAGTGTTTCCCTAATTAATAAAAAAAAAAAAAAAATTATTTTTTTATTACAAAACAAAAACAAACTTACATTAGCATCTTGTAAATTAACAATACGTTCAAGTAAAAAATTTGAAAAATGTTCTTTTATACTGTTCAAATAACCATTGACTAAACGACCATTTACTTCTTTTTGACTCGATATACGAAACCATTCTTGTTGAATCAATTGAAGACAATTATGCTAAAAGTAAATTATTTTTGCATTAAATAATTTAAATTTATATATTTACCACTTTCTTTTTATCGGCATTTTTATCATAAAGTGATTCATTAACAATCGCACATGCAATATACATTTCTTCATCAAGTTTAAATCTATTTGTTATTTTTTTTTTTCGGAGACAAAAAGAAAAACAATAAATAAATAAATAAACAAAATTAGAAATAAAATATACTCTTCTTCCATTGTAGATGTTAGTCTCATTGGTTCAGATGAAAGCATTCGTAAACCAGATTCATCATATGATGATAAAGTAACTTCATATTTTTCTTCAACATTTTGTTCATTAGTTGCTTCTTGTTTTGTATGAGTACTACTAACTGTTGGAAATATACGAAAACCGGTTGATGTAACACCAAGAGCAGGTTGTCCACTACCAAGTGTACGATGAGCTTCATACATTGTTGTTTTACGTACAGTTGATGGAGATAATTGAGTTACTTCTTCATGTTCACGAATTTGTGTACCAAGATTAACATTACTTGTTTCACTATTAAATAAATAACATATATTAAATATTTAAAAAAAAAAAGTATAAATTAAATTTTACTCTGAATAATGTCGTAATTGAGTTGAAGTGTCTGTTGCTAGATCTTTTGATGAAGTAGTTATATGTTCAGCATCGATATTATAACGATGATGACCACCTCTATATATAACAATAAAAAATAATGTAAATTGAATATTTTTCGAATGTTTATTTATATATAAATAATTGAATTATGAGATATAAAAAGAAAATTGATGATTGAAAAATTTTATTTCAGTTTGTTTTTCGCAAAAACTTAAAAAAAAGTTAGTTTAAATAAAAAAACAAAATTTTGTATTATTCATTATTGAAAATTGAAAGTAATAATAAGGATCAGAAACTATTCTAGAAAATGTACCATTTCAATCGTTTTTGGCTTTTGACAAAACATCTCAATTTTCATTGTTTCTTAAAACTAAGATCGAGTTTCTAAACTATATGGATGCTCCCTTACATTAGTTTTTTTCATTTACATATTCATCTGTTATTAGCACGTCATAGATCTTATTATAAGATACGTTAAAACATGATTATTAAGATCGTATAGTTAGATACATTATCGAGCTATGGAGGAGTTGAGAAATAATTTCTATGAGACATATACCGATATGATTCTATTAGACAATGTTATCTTAGAAGTATATATATATAGTTTTGATATACATGAAGATTATAATTCAATTATCTTGAAAGAATTATAATGTAAATATAGAAGGTGTAAAGAAAGCATTTTAGGAGAAGTAATGAATTATTTTTAAATAAGTCTCAAGTTGTATTTATTTTCAAAAATACAAATTCATTTAATTAAAGATAAATTAGATAATGTTTTTATGATGTAATCTCGAATAATAAGAAAACTTTACTTTTTGTTTTTGTCTATAGACATTTAGCTAATAAATTAGAAGCTAACTATATCATTTTTAAATATAAAACAGAGATGACTGACAGGCATTTTGCTTGTTATTATAGATAAAAATAAAAGAAAAGCAAATTAGTTTTTGGATATCTTCAATTATATAATATCAATTATTCGACCTTCATTCAGCTGCTTTAATAAAGACAAATGCCAAATATATGTGCCTAAAGTAGTACCAATCAGTAAAATTAATTTCTAATACTATATATTAATCTTTCCATATTAACTATCATAATAGAATTTGTTCATTAATACAAACAAAAACTATAGAAAATTAGATGCAACGTAAATTTTATTCTATTAATTTAAAAATACAATTCTTTTACTAAAATACTTTAGAAAATATTCTTATTATATTACAATAAGAAGTTATTGATTGTATATCAATAATGTCTGTCATGATTTGTGATATGGAAAGAGAAGTGTTACTTCAATGTCCATCATGTATGTGATGAGTTATTTCTAATATGTCTGTCAATGTCTATGACATTTCCATATTAATATCTGTCATTGTTTGTGAAGGTTTCATGATAATGTCTATGATTGTTTGTGAAGGTTCTATGTTAACAATTTTTGTATTGTCTATAAGGGAAGGGTGAAATAAAGATTTGCTTATCCTACAGATTTCAACACTTCTTTCAAATCGTGTTGTACAGAAAAGAAAAAAAAGAACACTATGAACAAAAGATTCTCTTCAGATGTTTTTTTTTACCTTTCAATAATAGTTTTAACTGTTTGTCCATCTTTTTTACGTTTAGCTTCAGTAACAGTCCATTCTTCACAATATGAACTATCATCTTCACTTGATGGAAGTTTTCCTGTTGTTAAATCAATATATTGTTGTTTTGATTTTGGTATTGTTGATGTAATTAAATAATCGGTTTCAATGGGTTTTGTAAGTGTTGATACAACTTCATATGATTCTTCAACAAGTTCTTCTGGTGAACGAGAACGTATTCGTTCTTGTTTTATATTATCAATTGATGTTTTCATTATATTACTAGTATCTAATGATCGTCTCCATTCATTTAATTCACTTTTAATTATTGTTGTATCAATATTATCATGTCGTATTTCTTCAAATTTTTCTATTCGAGGTTTTTTTTCTGTTGTTACAATTGTTTCATATGTTTCTTCAGTTGTTGTTTCATATGATGGTTTAGGTACACGAAATGTTATTATTTCTTGTCGTTGTTCTTCAATCATATCTTCATGTTTTTTTAATGATTTTTCAATATATCCAACTTCACGTTTAGTATCATATAAATCTGTTTGAAATCCACATTCATATGTTGTTCGTTGACTATGTAATGGTGGACGTCGTCCATATATTGTATTCCATGTAAATTCTTCATGTGCACTATATTCTCTTAATTGTTCATTTGGATTAATACGTACATCATAATCACCAACATCTTTTGAATACATTATTTTTGGTTCAGTATTTATACCATAATCACATAATTGTTGACGTTCAGTTGTTGTTGAACGATCTGTTGATCGTTTGAATTCTGTATTTGATATATTATGTTTTAAATGACCTATTTGATGAAATATATTTATATCAGTTGATGTTGTACTATGTTTAACTAATGGTTGTTCTTGAACAGCCTAGATAAAAACAAAATTCTTTTGTTTTTTATTTTTTGATTAAATCAATATAACTTACTTGTACACCTGTATGTCGTTGTTCAGCTGGTGGATTTGTATTTGATGATGTATGATGTTGTATAGTTGGTATAGATTGTGTTTGTGCATGAATTTGAATTGGTGGTGTAATAGGTATTGTTGCTGAAAAATTATCACGTGTAGATATTAATGTACGTGTATCTGTTGATACATGACGTGAAAGTAATTCAGGTGGAAAATCAAGTCCACTAGCACGATCATGTAATGATATAAGTGATAATGTATCTGTTGATGTATCACATGCTCGTTTAGTTTCATCAGATCCACATGCTGTATCTTTTTGTATGATTAAATTACGTGTATCTGTAGCAGCTGGACGCATTGCTGGTTTTGGTGGAGGTTTAGGTGGTTCACTAAATAATAAATATAATTAATTTTTGGCAAAAAAAAAAAGAAAAACACATCATTAGAATAATTAATAAGACATTTTCTCCATATGGTGTTATTTGATTCTATGATATATTTTGCTTCAAGACTCGAATTAATGAAAATAATAACAATTGTTCATTTTGTTATTATAGAAAAAAAATAAATAAATATTTGATCTATCATAGAGAAGAGCAACAAAAACAAAGATTTATATGATTTTTTTTTGTAGAACATCGAAAAAATTTTCTTTAATTATCAATAGAACTTACATTGTATTAGCAAAAGCTCCAAATTCTCTTGTTTGTATAATATTTGTATTTGATGATCGATCAAATTTTTGTATAGGTTCAGGTACAATCATAACAGCAACATCACGTTGACGTATTTCAGGTTTATAATCAAAATTAACATGAGTACCAACATCACGATAATGTTTATCCGATGTAATATCAATTGATACACCAATTGATACATCACGTTTTATTGGTATATCTGGTAAAACTTCCATTGATACATCACGTTGTTGTATTAAATCATATTTATTACATTGAAGATTAACATCACGATGTGTAACAGGACCAGGTAATGTTGGTTGAAGATGACATGTTAATGCCACATCACGAACTAAATATTATAAAATATATTAGTAAAATTTCGAGAAAATTAAATATTTGAAAAACAAAAAACACTTTTCATTTTTTTTTTTTTACCTGATCGAAATGTATCAGTAACAAGTGCACGATCTTGCATTGTTGGTTGACATTGTGTATTAACATGTCGTTGACTTTTAGGTTCTGTTAAACGATCAATATCTTTTTCTTGTTCAAATATACGATCTTCAAGATAATGTATACGTTCAGTATAATAATTTTTAATTTCTTCTAATTTTCTTCGAACAATTTCTGCTTGTTTTTCATCATCATCATCATATTCTGTTCTATGACTTATAGCAACATCACGTTGTTGTCGTTGTTTAGGTGGTAATGGTGGTGGTTTTTCATCTTCAACAATATGTTGCATAGCAACTTCACGTGTTTGTGGTTTTAATAATGGTAAATGATGAGTATGTGTTTGTTCAATATGTTCATGATCAGTTATTATATTAACAAATGTAGATTTTTGTTCAGGAATTTTTATAACTAATGAAAATTATTATTATTATTTTTTTTTTAAATTTTTTATTTTTTGTTAAAAACAAATAGAAAAAAAAAGAAAATTTCTTATTTTTTTTTTTAAATATTTTACCTGGTCGATGTTTATATCGATCAATTTCTTTTAATAAAATTTCTTTTTCAGATAATAATGTTCGACGTTCTTGTTCAAGACGTTCAATTTCACGATTACGACGTTCAATTTCTGTTTTATCTGTTATTGTAACAACAGTTGTTTTTCTTGGTTCATGAACATGTACAATTGGTTTTGGTGGTACAGTTATTTCAGTTATATACAATGGTTTAAGTGGTTCATGTTCATCTGGTTCTGGACTTGATACACGAAGTGTTGTTTCCGTTGTAAGTGAACTTGAACTACTAGACCGTGAAAATGGTGGTGGTGGAATTTTATATAACATTGTTATTGGTCCACCACCGGTTGTATTTATTTTACGTAATGTACTCATTGTATCATTTGTTATTATATTAAGTCTTGGTGCTGAACGTGTACGTGTTGTTATAGATTTTTCCATTTGCATACGACGTTCATAAAGACGATGTTCATCTGTTGTATGTGATGATGATGTTGTTGTATTAATACCTTGTGCTAAAGCTGTTGAAGATGATGTTGGAGGTCGTGGTGGTGGTCGAAGATGTCGACGAGAATCAACTGAACGTGAACGTTGTTGATGTGTTGTATGTCCTGAACGATTTGTTGTTTGTGTACGATTTGTAGCATGACGATGACATTCAGCTTCTAATTCTTTAATATCTTTTTCAACAATACGATCAAGTTCAAGAAGTGTTTCACGTAATATTTGATTATCAAATGATGATGAATTTGTTGTATTTGTTTGTTGTGTACATGTATGAACAGGTAATGTATGAACTGGCTTTAAAATAAAAGAAAGAATTAAGTTGAGTTTAATTGTTTTTTTTCTTTTTTTTTGAATTTTAGAAAAAAAATCAGTTTGTTATTTCTTTTTTTTTTTTTTGTAAATTGACTCACAAGCCTATTATCAAGCCAATTAATAATAGATGTATATTGTTGTTTGTAATCTTTTTGTGTATGTGATGGTGATAATAAGATAATATCGTAAACAGTTCCATCTAATATTGAACTAGGAATTAATGATGATGAAGGAGAAGTATCACTCGTAAAATAGTCTTCATAGAGTAACATCTTCTCTTAATAATAGATTCTTTTATTTTTTTTTTGCCTTCTTCTTTTTTTATATATATATGACAAAAAAAGAGAAAAAGAAGAAATGAACGATATATATATATATAACTATCTGTTCCTATTTCAATTTGCTTCTTTGAACAAAAAAAAGAATGAATGGGTCACAGATTGACACAAGGTAAAGCAAAAAAAAATTTTGTTTAATTTAACATAAATTATTGAACCCTAACAAACTAACGAGCACATATGTAAGACCAAGGATAATAAGCATGAAAATGTGTTCTCTATATATTCAATATAAAAAATGTTCAATCTTTTTTCTTCTTTTTTTTTTTTTCTCTTTGCTTTTTAGTTGAATAAATGACATTTCTATATGTTGTAATATTGTCTAAAAATATGGTAGTGCATAGCAAGAAAAAAGAACTATACCTGTTCATTAATTAAACGACGGCGTACATCATTCCGTTTTCGTTCAATTTTTTTCAATGTACGTAGCACATCAGGTCCATACATATCGTCAAGAAACTTTGTGAAATCCGTATCCAGATGATAACCATAAGGACAACATGTACAACGGAAATCAGTCATACTTGTTTCAAGATCGCTGACACCGGACTCTGACGTCGTCTCTAGACATGTAAAAGACAAACATTTAACAAAAAAAAACGAAAGAAGACGAGACAGTCATATAATTGCAACTGTCATTTTCTCTCACCTCCTCTTTTCTCTCTCTCTCTTTCTGTATTCATTAGGAAAAATTACTATCAACCATATAAAATAGCATGACGTTCACGAATTATATTGATAGGCACAAAAAGTATTTTCATACAAATTTATAGTTTATCTGTCAATATGGCATAGTACCGTTGAGTTATTCTATCAGTATTTTTTTTTCTTATGTTCTCTAACTATCAACCACACATATATGTATCAAAAAACAACAACAAGAAGACAAAGAAGAAAAACACGCACACACATTATTAGATTATTAATGAAGCTCATTTTTCATTATTTGTTAAATAGACAATAGCTAATAAAAATGAATGATGTTCATATAATTTAATAAAAAGTCTAATATGCTCTTGTTTTATTTTATATTGAAAAGTAAAAGTCTTTTGACCACTATTTGTTCATATGAAAGAGACAAATTAACTGAAAATCGTTTTTTAAGTATACAATAACATATGAATTGCTCACTAGACATATTGTATATATTATACAGGTGAAAAGGAGAGAACACTTATTACAGAGAAGTTTCTTTTTTTTTTCAATTAAATATCTTGATTTTTATAATTGTTTCATTATATGAATTATATAGTTTGATTAATATGTCAAAATAACCATTTGCTTACTTCTAAGACGTTGAAAATGTCGGCGTACATGTCGTTCAACAAGTTCCATGATAATCGATAAAAAAGAAAATTATCAAGGAAATTCTCCTATCTAATAACTTCTTTATATAGGCTAATGGGCCGTTTGTTGGTTGTTATTATTGTTGTTGTTGTTCTTTAGTAGTAGTATTAGTTATGTCTCTAACTCGTTTTTTTTTTTTTTTTTTACTAGACAGATAAGAATCTGAGAACACGACATACAGCAATAACAACAACAAAGAAATTCAGTTACTATTTATTCTTTATCAGTCAAATATGAGTAACAACGAGTATAGTCGATGACGATAGAAAGATATCTTTCATTATCATCCTCATTATTTAGTAAAGGGTAATAACAGTAAAAAGAACAGATATTCGGAATATACCAGTAAACGTAGGTGTTTTTTTTCCTTTCATTAACACATAGGAAAAAGAACAGGAAGAAACAAGAGAAAAAGATATATATATAGAAGTTAAGGAAAGAAATAATCTGATGCTTAGTAGTCTTGCCTACTGGTTAACGAGGAAGAAAAAAGAGAAGGCTTATCCGTCAGTATAAGCAAGTGTATACTGTTTATATGCGCTGTTCAATGCGTCGATAAAAGTCAATCTTGCATATTTGCCGGACACGAAAGAATGGAAAGGATATATCAATGTATGCAGAGGTCATATTTTTTGGGAAAATCAGCATGACTTCTTCTCGCTTTTCATAGCAGATGTAGAATATTATCTCATTGAATATCCATTAAGTCTGATGAAAAAATCATTATCATTTCTAGAAAAAAAAAAAAAAAAAAAGCTTGAACTATATATTTGTTCTGCTAGAAGAATAACAGTCAAAATGACGTCATTTCTTTGTATCTCAAAAAGTTTTTTTAATTAACAAAAAAAACTAATTTTGATCTACAAATCCTAATAGAAAAAGAAAAAATTCAATAATATCATTTCATTCCTATGTAATACTAGTTAGTTACATCAGTTATCTTATGTAAAAGAAAATGTATATTACAAAAAGGATTAAATTCTACATTAATCTCATCCACAATGTTATGTACGTAGAAATAAGTATTGAAAAATTGAAGAAAACAAAAAAAAACAAGAGAGTTTTATTTCTTTTTTTTTTTTTTTCAAGTTTTTCTTACCAATACCTTCTCGATATTTTAATCGACAATATCTGTTTGTTATATGTCATTATCAATTGATTGAACTAATTTCACGTATCGAATATCAACAATTATGATCTTGACTAATATTTAACATTTCTATTTTCGTTAACTTTCTCTTCCAATATTTGTTCAATTAAGTGAAAGTGTTCTTCGTTACTTATTTCCTTCTTTTTCACTACCTCAATTTTTTCAATTGTTAAGTCGAGTTGGAAGTTGTAGTAGTAAAAGTATTGTTATGTCATTCGTACACTATTCTTCTGCTTTCGTTGCAGAAAAGGATTTCATTTATTCTTTTTATATCGTCAATATGACATAAACTCTCTCTCTCTCTCTCTGTCTCTTTCTCTCATTTGAAAGGAACATAGAAATAAAAACGAAAAGGAAGCCCGGAGTGAATGTAGGTGAGAGAACACAAGTGACTCTCGATGATCAAATTTACATTTCCTTAGTTTAAGCAAGTCGCATCAAGCTTTTCTCTTTTTGTATTGTATGAACCTCTTATTATGTCCACTTCACTTGTTCCTCTTGTACAATATACATCGATTATTTTCTTTTTGTATTACTTATTCTTAAGAAAAGAATACACAATACAAATGATGAAATGAATCTCGAAGGTTACACTAAAGCAAAGAACCTATTTATAATTAAAACAGAAAAAAAAAAGAACAGATCTAAAATGATCGATAGATCGATATTTATATTTAGATAATCTATCTGATAAGACAAGAAAAAAATAAATAAATAACTGTAAAAATATTGACTCGTTCATGTCAAAATATATTAAATAGGCTATGACAAGAGTTCACCGATCTATGTTAAGTCATGAACAAATACAGTAGTTCTTACTTTCTTTCTTTTTTGTTTCTTACGCGTGTGAGCATATTTATACCTATTGCATCATTGTACATCTATGACCTGAATACATATACAAGTGATTATCTCTATGTCACGAGAAAGAAAATATGTGGATGTTCATTTTGAGCTTTCTTATAAATTGAGACCATCTGTCTATCGAAGTATGTGGATCGATTACTACCGATCTTTATTCTTTTCTTTTTATTTCTCTCTTTCTCTTTTGTAATTAGATCACTAGTTCATCGACATAAATAATAATCAATGGCACATTTTTTGTTCTCTCATAATAGTCTACATACCAAAAGAAGTTTGTACAGTTACCATATTTGATGATAAGTAAAAAATCAAGTAGAGTAACGAAATGAAAGCAAGAGAGATTCTTTTTTTTTTTTTTTCTTCGCTTCTTCTTCTTCTTCTTCTTCGTTTTTTTTCTTTTATATTTTATACACTGAATATGAGAATATTATTGATCGTGTCCTTTCGATTTACTCATTAAATCCTCTGTTCATATTCGTTGTTCATATTTTTTCAATACGAACAAATATCAAAATTGACAGTTGGTCATAGTGATATATGCGTATATGAAATAGATATACGTGAAAGCAATTATCGCTTAAGTAAAGGAATATATATATATTTATAGTCTAACCTTGAGTTTGTTTTCTAAATCTAATCTTCAATAATATCTTATAAGCTTACATAGTGATTGTATATCAACTTGTTGATGTCGTTCATTATTTAGCAAAGCTCTTCATTCCATTAGTAATCATGGCGGCGACGAAGACCTAGATGTTCGTCTCTCTCTCTCTCTCTCTCTCTCTCGCTTTTTTTGCTCTCTATTCTTCTCTCTCTTTTTTTGTCTTTCTTTCTCTCTCTCTCTATTTCGTTTTTTCTTTCTTTCTTTGTACTTTTTATTGATGGATGTACATGAAGCCTGTTAACAGCATACCGAATCTCATTGTAATAGATTTGTAATCAACTCATATATACATGTGACAAAGGACAACAACATTATACCTATATATATATGTATAGAACGACAACCTGTTCTTATGTTTTTTTCTTATTTCTAAGCTTAAAATAAACATTGAACGGCGCGACTGATTACAAGTGCTTATACATACCACTCATGCTACTGGCGTCGGCGTCTACAGCAGCGTCGTCTCCTATAGGTTGTCGTTGATGACGTTGACGTTGATGATGGTCAATAACAACTGGTCGTCGTTGTTTCTCCCACGAACGCTCGACCTCGTATGTATATTCCTTCATGGTTGATGAGCGACAAGTGAAGATAGATACCTATCTAATTATCAATGCAAACGACGACAATATTGATGATGAGTGCATCGTACTAGAACGAAAAGAATAAAGATTGAATGGATATAAATGCAAAAAGAAAATAGTAACGAAGCATATTTTAATGAATAGAAGATAGTAAATTTAATGTCAAAAATGTCATATGAATGAATTTTAAAGATATTGATTAAACTTAACAAGATTAATCTATTTATTATTATTATTACGAATGAAATCAAAAAGTGAACCTTTTGTTTTTCGTTTGTATTCAATATTCAATAATAATAAAAAAAAAAAAAAAGAAAACTTCTTCAGACAATCTATCAATTAAAAACTATTGTATAGATTTTTTTTCAAGTGTCATATGTCATTTAAAAAGAAGACAAATCGATAAATAATGAAACCATGAATATGTTTATATCTTTAAAAAAAAGAAAAAAAAAAAAAAACTAAATGATTATATTTTTTCTAATAACTAACTAATCAATAGAAGTTATCTATAAATGATGATTTCGAACAGTAAAAAACAAAAAAATAATAATAATTAAATTTCAATAAACAAAAATAATTTTTTTTTTTTGTCCTTAAATATAAAATACATAACGATATCTATTCAATAATCACAACATCACAGTAATTTTTCATTAACAATTTATAAGGACGTGATGTTTTATTTTCAATATAAATCATCCGAACAACATTATATCAAATAGAGTAGAATCATTCAATAATAAAAAAAAAAAAAAACTAGATTCGATCAAGTAATAACGCCATACTTCAATACGACGAGAAAAAAAAACATATTTTAGATAATATCGATCGTTTTTCAAATTATTTTTTTTCTTTTTTTACTATTTGGAATGTAACTCAAGTTATGTAAGTTTTTCTATTCATTCATCAAAAATACTTCAATAAAGAATGTTGAAATATTTTCTTTTTTTTTTTTATATGTCGATATTTGATATTTTAAATGTAATTATGAAAATTTCAAATCGAATTATTTTTCTAAGGTTAAGGTCATTATTCTATATCAAATTAGAAGAAGAAAAATTTATTATAATATAATTATAACTATATAATAATACTAAACAAAAAATATTTGTCAATTACAAATAATAAACTTACATTTCTTCTTCTTAAGTATCAAAAACTTTTACATATAAAAAAAATTTGTTTCCTATAACAAAAAAACAAAACAACTGAACTAATTTTGTATCTGAATGACATGTAAACGAAATAGTGTAGCATTTTACGGCTTAGAAAGGATTAACAAACATATACAATTCATCGATGTTTTATCTCTCGAACTTTAGAATACTTTTGTATCTTTTCTTAACTAAGAAAAGAAAAAAAAAACGATTGTTCATTTTAGTATTAATCGTTGAGGAGGGGGGGGGGGGAACTGTCAAGTACATTTCTTCTCTTTTACTTACCTAGAAAAACTCTCACAAGGTTACACGAATTCATAATAAATCACAATCATCATGCATACGTTTATTACAAAAAAAAAAAAGGTTAATGATGATTTTACGCTATTTAATCGAGAAAAAATCGATCATTATACCAAACAAAAAGAAAGAAAAACTTTAGGTTCATACGGAACTAATCTGAGACACTAATCACGTACCACTTAAATAATGTCAAATCAAATTAAATTATTAAAAAGAAGAAGAATATTCAGATATAAATATCCTTCAAAATAATAACAAATCAAACCGTACGAATTTGTTTGCGATTAAATTGGTTACATTATAACGACAAACATACGTTTATATATATATACATATATACGTATGTATATATAGATCCGAATACCTTCAGAAAAAAAAAATAGACAAAAGAAAAGGTGATCTGATAGAGACGGATGAATGAATGGGTGTAAAGAAAAAGGAAGAGAAAAAAAAAAAACGGTAAAAATTGGCATAAAGGCGAACGACACTTTTTTTTTCTTCTTCTTCTCATCTTAACGACGATTATAGGAGGAGCAAAAAAAACCAGAAAGAAGAAATGATGATGAACATGAACAAAAAATGTGTTGAGTATATGTAGCAGTAGTTATTATATTCTTTTCTTTCCTTACATCAATAGTATATTTTACATTACTCGTCTTTCAAAAAAATCAACCAACTGATGATGATATGTAAAGACATGAGACCTTGAATTCAAGTTCACTTATTGTTAGACGTCTTTTTCTTTTTGTCGCATTCCCTCTTATTAGCAATTTACTCAAAAGTAACAAATATGTATATATACATATAGATATTCGTTTTCTTATTAATGGAAAAAGACCTAAAACTGACACATTTTTTACTTTGTACATATTTGTTTATAAACTAAACAACCTTTAAAGTGCAACTTACATAGTATTCCACTCATTATTTAATATTAGTATAACAGAATGAGTTTATAGATGTAAGAGAAACAAATCAAAAAAAAAAAACGTTGTCAATATCATGAAAAGAAAAATACAATAGAGTATAGCAATATGGTACCGTATGTTAGAATATTTGTGGTTTTATTGTCTACTATACTCACATTGTTCTTTCTATATTCGATTCAAGGCAAAGAATGCATCAAAGAAAAAAAAAAAGAAGAAAAGAATAGACGACAAATTGATTTGGCAGACGTCTTTGAAAAAAAAAGAAAATGATGGTATGTTTGACTTTCGGATGTATTAGTGTTGTGCAAACGAGAGGATGGACAACATAAGAAGATGAAACAGAAAAAAAAAAGAAGAACGAGAAAAAAAAAGAAGAATCTTACCACATAACATAATGTAAATTCTTTTTGCTTTGCTTGACTGTTTGTTTTTTACATGAAAAAAAAAAAGAAAAAAGAAGTAAAAGCAAATACTTGACAAATACGCATCCACTTATCCTAATATATATAACATAACGAAAATAGATCTATGTATAAGCATGTCCTAATAGAAAATCTTCAAGATACATCTTTGTCTCTTAAAGTTTACCTATGCATTCATACTCACAAAACGAACAATACAAATCATACGAAAAAAAAAAGAATGAGCGTATAGGAAAAAAAAATGAACGAAATATACATTTTTCTTTTTTTTTTTTGTTCATTAACTATATTAGTTTTAAAGGTAAACGTATACACGTACATGTAATAAACGTGCTCATCTATGCTACGTATATTACCTTGGATTCTCTCTTCTTTTTTTCTTTTTTTTTCTTATACAGCATGAACATTGTTTAGCTTTCTATCGCTTATTAATGAAAAGTTGATCGTACAAATATATAATGTAAAATTTAGGTTACATATCAAATAAGGCATCATTATGATCCAATGAATAGGAAGAGTAGAATAAAGTGACTACGCCTACCGATATTACTAGATCGTTTCTTTCTTTCTTTCTTCTTCTATGATGGTCATCATAATGACAATGATAGTATAACAAATATGAGAGGAGTAAAAAATAACAAATATACACTAGAGTTCGATCTATGCTCACGTAATTTAATACCATATATATATATATATATGTACATATGCTTGCACGCGTAAGGCGAAAAGAAAAGGTTCACTTTCGTAAAAAATGACACACTGAGCGAAAGAAAATAATAATATGCAAATTTGACTACGACTCACTTTCTACTTTCTTTCCGATGAAAATTTGCAAGGTGTCAAATTGCATATTTCAACATACACAATGTTCAATATCATAATATCATATTCAAACCATAGTGTGATAAACATCTTCACGATACTTCCATCATTGACGTGTATATATATATATACATATGATTTGTAAAAATGACGATCAACTATAATTATTTAACTACTATATATATATTTTCTTCAATTTTCTAATTATAGTTTAAATACAAAAGATTATGAAACGATATTCAAGGTTAATCAAAGCACCAAACGTATAATATAAAATAAACATTATATTACTTTTTTTTTTTATGAAAAAAAAAATAAAAGAAGTTTCTACATTATTGCTTCATTTCTTCTACAAGGTTAATAGATTTCAATCAAGGTTTAACAACTTTTTTCTTTTGCCTACTGAAAAAAAAAATAATCTTAATCATATAGAGTTTACTTTTTATCGTAAATTTCATGTAAAAAAAGATTCATTGATCAAATCCATATGTTGATAAGACAAATATGAATACATATGATTTTCACTACAGGAAGCTCTATTAAGTCAAATCATCACTTTCGAAGATTTAACTACATACCACAATGAATAGAATATTTTCTTTTCTCTTTTATACTTTGTACAAAACGATTACTGTAAAAGAGTTCATAGTAAAAGTGTGTGATTCTATATGATGAGTGCTCTTAATCTGAAGTATATTTGAAAAGATAACAAAAAAAAAAAAGCTTTGCTTTTAAATAATTAGTTCTTGATATAATCGAAAAAAGAAAATATTCATCTATAAGTATAGACGAAGATTATGATTATCTTAGATACATATAAAAAAAAACTTCATGTTCAATAATACTAATTTTGAATATAAAATTTGCTCTTTTTATAATATCTTTATTTATCATATTTATTTATGCATATCATTAAGTTTTATCGGATTATCCTGTCAATTATACGAATTGCAAATATACAAGATTACTTATCTAACGAAAAAGACTCGACTAATAAATTTTATGATATATATATATATGATCAAATATCATTTTACAATCATTTTTTTAAGTAACAAAAAAACAATATAATCATGTAATCCTTTTAATATGAAATTGATATCTATCTATTATTTCATTCCTATTTTGAATATATAAAATTTAACATTCTATTTGACATATAAATTTTTAAAAATTGATTCATTTCAATTATTTTATAATGATGAAATAAATACAAATAAAGAATTTTTAAATTTATTAAAAAAACAAAAAAAAACTATATATATTTACAACATGTATATAAAATAATCAAAGCTTGATTTATTACTTAGCAAAAAAAAAATATCAAAATGAAGTGATTTCCTAAGAGAAAATAGTAAGTATTAAAGTTTAGAATACTTGTTATCTTAATTATATTATTCTTCTTCCCTCGGGATAATCATGTTATGACTTGTTATAAATAAGCAAATATCATTCAAGCATTCATAAATCTCTATTAAAGAGAAAATTATTGAAATAACGAAAACTAATTATCGAAAAATAGATTGACATTGCCTTAAGGAAACAATCAATAGATCTGTAAGATTTTATTATGTATTACATGTTATTGTGCTATATTTACACATAAACAGTTAATTTAACAAAAAAAAAGTTGTTATTTATTGACAATATATTAAAGAATTTTCTAACAAGTCTATATGAATTTGTTAGTGGATAAATATTATTTTGAACTTATTGCGAAAATTATATTCGATATCATTGTGATTCGAGTAACTTTTTCTTTTATCTATAATTTAGGATTTTTTTGTTTTTATTGAAAACAAAAAAAAAAGTTTACGTCAAAAAAAACAAATATTTCTTTTGTATAGTAAAATATATTAGTAGAATGTGATAAAATGACAAATGATTGTGACGTATAATAATTGATTATTTTGTTCAGCTTCACACTCTTATGTTATTATTCAATACTTTCTTTTACATATAGACATAATTAACTACATTGATGCATATTTTGTTTATCAATGCTTTTTTTTTTCTCTCTCGTATTTTCTTATTCAAGTATAGTTCACTTCTATCAAGATATCAAAGAATAATAAATAAAACCATACAAATGTTCTATTGAAATCATCGAATAGAGGATTTTGTAATTTGTATTTCATAGATAAACATTTTGACAAAAATCAATAATTTGCCCAAATAAGAAAATAATATTTCTATTAGTGAACATTTTCTCATTTTTAACAAGATCTTAGTCATACGAAGTGATTTTTGTTGAATGTATATCTTCCATAGGCGAACATCTTTCTACAACGAATTGAAATTTTATTTTTACGTTTCTGATTGTTATTTAATCTCTTTTAAATGAATACACATCTACACTCGGTTTTTCTTCCTCTCCTGTTCATTATGTGTTATAATTAAACATACATCAAACTCAAACCTTTAGATTTGATGTTGAATGTAGTCATTTTCAGTTAATTAATAAATCTGAAGAAAAAAACTAAACTAAGTTAATGATATTTGAAAATATCCAAATCTGACCTAAACTAAATCTAAGAATGTTTTCCTAATGATTTATATGTTTCAAGAATTGTTTCAACAATTATCTAAAAAGCTGATGCTGTCTTTCGATTGAAATTCCGATCTGAAGCTTGAACTTACTGTCTATCTATTTATAACTGAAAATATTATCGAAAATCATGATATTACCTTATATGAAATGAAAAAAAGCAATTTCATTATATCTCTTGGTTTTGTATCTAGTATTTTAAAACGAGAAAAACAATATTCAAATAATTATTACATAAAGCAAACTGAGAAGTATTTATAAATTTACATACATCAAGATGAATAACATAGACAAATGATCTTTAAAATTACTTCAAAACTACTAAATTTCCAACGGTTATCAATTAAAAGAGATTTTACTATTCTTCATATCAAGAGTTGTTGTTTCAATAACAAAAAAAAAAGGACTTCTTACTATTCCAGTAAGATTTTGAGAACTTAATGAATTCTTGTCAGCGAATAAATATGATATTTTATATTTGTACTATTCAATTTCTAATTGAATAGGTTTTTCAAAAAAAAAACAAAACTTCAGTTTAAACATTTAGATACGTGTATTTTTATTATTAGAATTAATCGATGTTCTGTTTTATTTCAATATTAATATCATACTCTAAATGGATTTATTTTTATATAGATACTTAATGAAAAAGAAAAAGACAAAGCTAGTTGTAAAGTTTTTTGACAAATCATATTTGGTAAAGTTTCTTTCGCTGATCATTTTTCTAGAAAAAAAAAAAAGTTTATATGTTTATCAACAAATGATGTTGCTTCGAGAACGATTTTATGTTTTACAACATTATGACGATAATTTGTTGATGAAAACAGAATCTTATTTTTTTTTTCAGAAACACACATCATAAGGTTTTTCAAGGAATTTTTAAAAAGAAGAAAGTGAAAACTTAAAAAATAAAAAGTTTATTAGATATAAATATTGATTTTTTTGTATCAAGTATTGAATTGGCTGTGATAAAGATAGAATTTAAGATTTTCATTAAATTCGAACAAAAGATCTCAAAAAGTCTCATGATTTTTCTCAATTTTAATAAACAAGTAATCATCGAATTATGCTTTTAATAATTCTATAACTGATTCTTAGTTAAATAATTTTCTAGCATATATATAACTACTATCCCAGTGGATTAACATGTTCATTATACGAATATATTTAATTAATCATAAAAATATCCAATTGAGACTCAAAACCATTCAAAAAAAAAAACCAAATGTCTAATGTGTTATTTAATCTTTTAGTTCATTAAAATATTATGATTTATATTAAATGAAAAAAATCTTTTTTTGACAAATTTGTTAGTAATGTAATATAAAAGATACTCTACTCGAAAGTATATTTCAAATCAAATTTCTTTTTAAAAAAAAAATCAGTATTTTTTTTTTCAATATTTGCTTCAATTTTGTTGCTGTAAACATTCTTCATTGTTGTACTACTTGATTATTTTTTTTTTGCAATTCTCATTTTCTTTAATTATACTTCATACATTTTCAACCAACTAAATATTATCAAATTTCGCATTATTTATTTCTGTATCAATACATTCGTCAATATCAATCTACGTAAATCTTTTTTTATGTTTTTTGTTGTTTCTACAAGTTACGATTACTAGAGATATAAGACATCAGCAGGTTTGTTTTTTCGTTACAAATGACGTACATAAATTTACAGAACGGAAGAATTGTGTGAAAGAAAACAAACGTGAATGACTTCAATGTTTTTTTTTCATGATTATTTCAAGAATGATTTAAAATTTTTTTTTATGACTTTCATATTATTTAAATCTTTTTCATAATCATAAACAAAAAAAACCTGAAATTTTAACTTAGAATAGATCTAGATGGATAGTATGTGTACTGTAAATATCAACGTCGAGCAATATAAAAACATATGACAAAAAAAAATATTGTATGATAAGGTCAAAACGTATTTGTGCATCCTTTATAGATCATTATCATCATGATAAGTGGATTATTTATGATCAGGGTTTTTTTTTTACTTTATTTTAGTTTTGAATAAAGAAAAACATGATTAGTAATCCTACAACAAAAAATTCCAAGTCAAAACTGGAAGTTGGTGTATTCCTACTCGTAAATCAAACTGAAAATATTTTTTGTTAGAATGTAGTAAGTGCATCATAATATAGTATTAATAGAGTAGAACTTGTCCACTTCCTAATTCGAAATTCAGATCAATCATATGAGTGAAAGAATTTTTCGAATAGATCGATACTAAAGTTTGAACTTATCGATTCTTAATCAATAATATAATTAACAAAATTTTTGCTTATCTTAATAAATTAAATTGCATTAAACATTTTTTACAGTGTTTTATTATTGAATCAATAAAAAAAAAATATACATAACCATAGTAATATCTTTATATTTTTTTAATATTTACAAAATAGAAAAAAAACATTTAATTTTAATTGTATTGTCATTTCAGTAGAAAATATTGAGATATGTAATTGAGAAGAATTACTGAAGTTAAATAATATCTGATTTAATAAAATATAAATATTATTTCCATATAATATTCACATTAATCTTGTTTATTAACATAATATTTTATTGTCGTTAACTATTATCATTTGTTGAATTTGAGTCTGACGAAGTATCATTTATTATTTCTACTCCTTTGGCGTCGTCGACATCTTTAAATGTTTCATTTGTCATTGTTTTGTGTTTGAAACGAACTTTTTCTTTTTCCTGTGAAATATTTACTTCAATTACTTTTATAGATTTCAATTGCTCTTATACCTAAAAAATTTCAAGCTTTATACACAATAATATATGATTTTTTTTAGAATAAATAATATGTCAGCAAAGTCATGACTATATAAC
>CAJNOP010001300.1:26352-37282 GCA_905250075.1 Rotaria sp. Silwood1
CCTCGCAGCTGACAACATTTTGTCAAACTTTATTAGATATGCGGTGTTTTGACCTCGGTGTTTTTTTGACCTCAATGTTTTTCTGACCTCGATGTTGTTTTTGACCACGATGTTTTTTTGACGTTGACACATACATATCCATATACAACCGTATTTTATTTCATATGACCCTCGCTTCAGTCGAGGGAATAAACTTCTCATAGGAAGTCCTGCTCAATCTTGGGGATTTTGCGTATGAAATTATGTATTTTGAGAGAGGAGGCCTCAGTGTATATGTCTATGAGTCGAGTTCGCTTTCAATCTTTTATTAAAAGTAAAATTTCCTCGGGAAGGGCCTTATACCTTTTGTGTTTGGTTAAGCTCTTCCAATGTGACCTGAGCTTCTAGCATTACTTGAAGATTAGGGCAATTGTTCTGCAATAAAGTAAATCGTTTTGTAACCAAGTAAATCATAAAATCCTTTTGGAATCAGATATCAGCTTTTCTGCTTTATAAATACACTAGTCGCACTCATGCATTTTGGAATTGACAAATCGAAATTAATCTACAAAACACAGCAATGCGTGCCACCGTCTGCCTCATTCTGCTTGTTCTCTTTACAGCCATGGTTCTGTTGGGTAAGTACGGGTGTAAGACTGACTGTGGACTCTTTTTCTATGGTGATCGATCTAGATGTGACCCACGCGGATGTCTGTCGTCGGAACGACTACCTCATTTGCGCGGCGAAATGTTTCCCGCAATTGGGCGTTTGCCTCTATGTCAATAACGGCATACCGGAATGCAAATGCTTCTTGGGTAAGAGTCTGGTAGAGAAACTATCTGAGTATGTATCGATCTTTTTTACTACAATTTTAGGCGAGAAACCAAAATGATATCTTCTGGTTGATTGCTGCAGCCAACAAAAAAAAAGAACTATTATTCACTCATTATTTAACACAACATTATCGTAATCCTAATTTGATTTGGTCGTAATAAACATGAAAGGTCCAGTGTGACCACTATGATGTTCTTCGACTGGAGACTAGAAACATGAAAGGAGCATGCCGGTAACTGAAGTCAGTGAACCATCGTCAGTTGCATCATTTAAGCAGTTCGTTGTCGTCGCTGGTAAGAGAAAAGGAAGGAAGCTGTTATCAGTACAGTATCCGTTGATTTGCTCAAATTCTTGATAGTTGCTTGTAAATCGAGTCACTCTTGTTGTAATGCACGACTGAAATTATAGAGTTTGTCCTATTTGGTTTCCAACAATTGAAAGGGGTGAGAATGAGTTGGAT
This sequence comes from Rotaria sp. Silwood1, assembly GCA_905250075.1. Taxonomy (NCBI): domain Eukaryota; kingdom Metazoa; phylum Rotifera; class Eurotatoria; order Philodinida; family Philodinidae; genus Rotaria; species Rotaria sp. Silwood1. The sequence goes on from CAJNOP010001300.1 coordinate 27,627, forward strand.
AACAAAGCAACTGATCTCTTGAATCAGCCATCACGATGTATTTCAGCTTTATCAGATAGTTTCCTTTGCGGCAGAAGAAGTTTGAATTTCGCTGAGTTGAATAAAAACTGTAAACAGGGCCCTGCTAAATGGTTGATCTCTCTTTGAACAAACTTCATTTTGTTTATTCCATACTCTGACATGATTTCGGAAGTTGTTGCTCCAGAATGGCGATGAACTCTCTTTGTGTATTTGGTCACATACAGCTGATAGAATTTCTTTCCTTTGAAGAATGCTGTGTCAAAGGAAACTTAATTTCATGTGGGCAACACGATATTGATTGTAGGGTTATGTTTAGCAAGAGAATCAGAGTGTGGGTGGGGTGTGGGGTGCGGGTGTGGGTGGGTTGTGAGTCAAATAAAAGAGAATATTAACATATCCATATCTTACTGCAACATCCACTAATGAATGCAGTTGTTGATACTGATTCCGAATATGCTATTTATTTTCCTTAACATGCAAAACATGGTAATAAAAATCACTAAATACGAATGCATTTTTCATCTTTTTTGTGTCTGTTTTGCCACTGAAGCAGCAAAATAATTCAATTTTCTCAACAATAGAACAGAATTCGAAAAAATAAAATAGGTACTTTTGTAGCCCACAATCTGGCGATTCCGATCGAGTGAAACACTTTCTTGTATCTTTTTTTTTACAAAGAACTAGATAGTTTTGCAAGAATACTCATAAATACATGTTATGAAACATGTTAGAGCTATCTATATTTGACGAGGTTTTTTAGACCTTATTATATGGAGTCCTATTCAAATAACATTTTTCTACTCAGATTTTGACGATGAATCAAAATAAAATGTGTTGAGAAAGTTCGAGAAAAGAATTTAATTGAAATCTAACAAATTGTTTAAGGCCCCCCTCCTCAGAAAAGTCAATTTTGGTCAAATTTATCGATTTTGTGATTTATAGCTCGTTAGATAGAGCAATGTGTTTACTCTCGAATGCAATAAAGTTGATTGATTTTATGATGAGATTTAAGGATATTGCATAGGTTTTTCTGAACCTCCATATTGAAAAACTAAGGTTTTTAAAAACTTTTTTTCCGTTTTTCGCAAAATCCGTTTTGTTGAGCATACCGTTTACGTGGGCAAACCTTACTCAATAGCGACTCAATATAAAGTGGTAATGTTTTGTTTTGTTATAAAGCAGATACTTGAGGCTAGGTCGTAATAGAGCCCGATTTTTGAATTTCTCCTTTGTTTAAATAAACAACTTAGATCTTTGATTTTAATTAGCGATTTTTTGGCTACGAATTTGAGAATTTTTCGAAAAGCTTTTTTTAAAAAGCAAACAAAGGGAAATTAAAAAATCGGGCTTTATTATGACCGAGCCCTAAGGGTACTCTACAATTTAAAAACCACCCCGATATGCTTAGCTCGTATCCTCATTTTGAAAACCTTTCCCGCGTAAAGAGTATTTTTGACCAATGAATTGACTATTACTCGTGAGTGTCTCGCAGATTTGGGGAGATGTTTTAATCATAATCTATTCTAGCGAAGACTAACATTCTCTGAAATTTTGGTTGAATTCCATGGAAAAATAAAAAAGTTTGTTTGCGAGGGGGATCCTTAAAGAAAGCGAATTAATATTTATTAATGCTATATTCCTAGTCATTCGAGTTTTTTACGTCTTTTTCAACCAAAGAGTGGTTAACCTGGCATGAAAACTATGTAGTCGTGACGAGCTCGTCAAATTCAACCGAACCATATATAAACGAATGAGAAAAAAAATTATTCAATATGTACATTATGGGACACCTTAAAAACAAAGCATTTGAATCAGATTGATAAGAAAGCGGGTATGTGTTTAAAAAAGAATTGGATTATGACTATTTGAATTATTAGGATGAAAACTAAAAGAACACTTTAAATTAGTTTACTGTCTAGATCACTTTCAAATTGGAATTCGAATATAATATAAAGTCTATTTAAACTTATTTTGTTACCAGATATTACATATAAGTCATCTGCTTGTCATACACTTAATGAAAACAATTGAAAACACTTGCAAATAGTATTAAGTAATGCATTAAGTGCAGCAGTTAGTTATTTTTGTATATACTGGTGCTCAGTATGGTTTTTTTTTGAGACCCAAAGTTGACCCAAGTTGCACTCTGGTATATATCTACTGAATATTCGCTCGAGATTACTAATACTGCTAAAATAGAAAGCATACGTCACGTGAATAATTCAATAACCAATATTAATAGCACAATGCAGAAAAAGAATCTATTACTTATTCGTGTGATGCTTTGAAACATGTTGATTTGTATAACTTTATTCTTAGACCTTAGGTCATTAAGCATATGTCAGTAGCTTTTAATCTTGCTTTTTTTCGTAGATTTAGTATTATTTTTCGATATTTTGTTGGTTTTTTCTATCGCAGATATATTTAAGTACGAATGAATCACTGAAAATTTCCAAATTTTCAATTGGAATTAAATATATGTATATGTGGTGGCTTTCAGAAAAATTCCTCGAGTTCATATGAAAATTGCATATACTCTTTGATTAATCAAGCAGAACAATATCTTGATGAATCCAGTAGTTCAATTGATGAATTACAAAATGTTTTCGAACAAATTAATTAAGTAATAATATCAAATAATTCAGGTACAAACTAAAGTGAGCCACAAAAGTTTAACACATCTTTATATATATATATGTAAGTAAGGTTGAGATCTACATGATTCATTTATGTGTCATCGAATCGGTTGTTAGCTGAGAGTGTACAGTGAAATACAATTTTTTCTCTATAGTCAAAAGTTTAAATCACTTTTAGTATTTTACCAATTTTATCATTAGATCCAGAATTGAACGAGCTACATTTTGGTATAGAAATTTTTTCTTAATTATTAATTTTAATAATTAATAATTTTAATCAATTAATTAATTAACATAATTTTTTTCATGATTTTTGATTTTCAAGTATACCATTAGAAAGAGTATTGAAAATTGAACAAAACTGTTATTTTTTGTTTTGTAATAAATAGCTACAATAGAATTTTATGAAATATTTTTTTAATAAATTCAGTAATAGTCTATTAATAATTAAGATTCAAATAAGAACTTCAGAACTCTGGAAAATAGTGCATTTTGTATAGCAGAATTTTTTCTACTGGATGATACTTTACAATCTTCTGTACAATAATATATGTTTCATCAAATATATGACTTTAAAGATATTAAAGATCGAATAAGTAGAAAAAAAAAAGCAGAAAGTGTCTTAAACTTTTGTGGTTCACTTTAAATTAAATAAATGCTTTTTGTTTCGTTTATATATTTTTTTCTTATAGAAGAATCGATCAAAGTCTAATCATCATTATCAAAAACGAAACGTTATTTTCATGTTTGCAAGTGTAATAGGGAAAATAGCAATGCAAATGGTAGAATAAAATTTTTCTTTTAATCAATTTAAATTAAATTATAAGAAATCAAACATTATTAAGAAATACTCTTTCATAAACAAAATATATTTTTTACTTCTATTCCATATTTGTTTCAACCCATGAATTAAGTTCTAAGTGTTTTCTTGAATTTTCAACCTAGAAGTGTTCATAGATATAAGTCTGATGACTTTTGGAACAGCTTGAAAGTTTCAGCTAAAAAGAAAACGCTCATTTATTGAGATATTACATTTCCAAATAAATTTGATTTTGTCCATTTTTCTAACGCCAATATCTATTTATACCCCCCCCCCCCTCGAAAATTGATCTCGGCACAGGAACATTCAAATGACATAAAAATTTCAGGATATGTTGGGGCTGGTGAGACATGGCTATGGTCAAATTTTCAGTCATATAGCACGATGTTTAACCGAGATATGCACCAAACAAGGACCAAAAATAGCTCTTTAGTATCTCCAAGTTTTCTCTGTGCGTCTTCATTCTAGACATTTAATTTTTTTTTTGTTTGAAAGAACGTGTCAGAATGCAGCGATTCTCGTGGCCCTTTTTTTTAAAGTCTTACTTTTTAGGGGAAAAAACCGGAGCGAAAGTTCAATGACGCAAAAAAGCTCTCTAAAAATTGCGCTGCTCCGGTAGAGATGTTATCTTCTATGATAATAAAAAAGCTTATTTTAAAAAAAGGGCCATGAGAGTCGCTAGCCCTGCACATAAGCTTTCAAACAAAAAAATATATTTGGCTTTATCTCTTACTGTGATGGAGTTCTGCTGGAGATACGTCGTTGAACCCACGTCCTGAGAAAAACGGAAAATGATTTTCGGTTTTTTGTAAAAACGGCCTGTTTTTCGAATAGGGGGTGATGAAAACCTACAACATTTTTTGGGAAAAAAGGAGGTGCCGAGTAAAAATTTTTGTCGCGTATGAAAGAGCAGATCACGGGCTATCTTGCTATGCATTTTTCTCAATTTCGATGATTCTGACGAAAAGTGACTTTTTTGAGGGGGGGGAGGTGGCCTTAATGAGTGAAATCTGGTTATTTTTGAATAAATACTGAAGGATGACTCGAAAATTCAGTAAAACGGTCATAACATGACTTCTTTTAAGCATTTTCGACTGTTAGAGAGTTTTGTTTCAATATGAGTTCAAATAGTAGAGATCAGATCATGTAGTTTTTTCGTAGGGTAAGAAAACTTTTCAAAATAGATGTAATTTTTGTATGTTTAGACGTAGTAGAAGTTGGAAGCTCACGAGGTAAGTTTAATATTTTAATTTTAGAAAAAGTAAAACAATCATGATTGATTTAAGATAATAGACGTTCAACGTATATCAATCATGATATTATGGATACTATTTCACTTAAGTAAGTTTCTTTTCTATTAGAAAACAATCTGAAACCTATTGAATATTTTTTTTTCTTATAGTGAAACAATGACATCTGATAAGATAAAAATAATTATATCGAAACAAGAGTAAATTAGAATTCGACATTTCTTGCTCTAATCTGTTCAAAGATGAATTAAATAAATTCATATTTGTTTTTATCGAACGTTGTTAAAATCCTCTAAACTTAGTGAAAGAAAATTGTCAAATTAGAAAAATATCAGCATATATTCAATATAAGTTATGTAGAAAAGCAAACTTCTCAATCAATGAAGTTCTAAAAGAATAGTTTTTTCATTGACGAATGTATAAAATATTTGTTTATCAAGACGATTAATTAGAATACGAATTTACCTTTTTGAAATAGTTTTGTACACATTAATTAGAGAAAATTTTCTGAATTTAAATATTTTCCCTTCGTAGCAAATTTCTATTTTTAGTACAAAACAACTAATTTTCAGTCAAATCATGGATGATATACTTCATTCTAATAAATAGAATATTTATATTATCATGAAATTCGTATTCAAATCGACATAATATGATATCTATTATAAACTCGATTCGTTATGTTTTGTATACGTCTAGATTTATTTTTATTTTCTATGCAATGAATTCTACATAATATTTAAATATTCATTAAAATTTTTTGTTTTTAGAGTCAACGTCTAAATAAAAAACGAAAGAAACATAAACAAATATCATAGAGAATGATTATTGATGAATGTTCATTAAGATTTGATGGAACATTTGCTCTTACTAAAGCAAATCATTCTATTGAATTTTGTCAATATGAAGAAGATGATCAAGTTCGACTATATAATCATTTTCTTAGAAAGCATAAATTACAAGAAGTTTATGTTCGACGTTTAATAGAAGCTGTTACTAATAATCAAGATCCTCGAACAGCGAAATTATTTAATGAATATGAAATTGTTCTAGATCATTTTTATCATGTACCATGTCCTTTTAGTAATGGACGACTTGATTTATCAGAATATAATCAAACCTATTTAAAAAATATACCATGTTCACTTCATAGACTTCGATTTGATGAATTAAAATTTCATTTACGACGTCATCATAATGTTTGTAATGGATATACACAAAAATTAATTGATGTTTTCAAACAAATTCGAGCAAAACACAATACTCTTTTGATTCCACAAAGTTCATCGATGATATTAGAAGAATAGAAAATCTTAAAATTGTTTTCATTGATATTTGTTTCATGTGTTTTCTTTTCGGTTTTTGTAAATAAAGAATTCAATAATTTAATAAAGAAATCTAAGTAATTCATTGCTATGAAAAAATTAACGAAAAAACATATGCAAATCGTTTGTTTTTTTATCAATAGGTCATGAATCGAAATCTTTTCAAGCATGGATTTCTCTGACTAAGACCTTCTCTTATTCATAATATGAAGTTGAATGGTGTCCGAAAGTGTGTTCGTGAGGGTGTGAGTGTGGACGTGGGTATGTGGATGTTTGTGTGGAAGAACAGAGTATAGATATTCAAACGTTGACCTATACCTAGGACTGGACTAGCCCAGCGATTTCTTGAGTCGAGTCGAGTGAACTTATTTTTGCCCTTTTTTTGTTTTTCTTTATAAAGAATGTCAACTACAGGTTTTTCATTGCACGATATGTAGCTTCTAGTTTTATGAACAATAACAAAACTAAGATGAGACAAAATAAAATGCTATTACTGTTTTAGGTTAATCAAAAAAATAATAGAACTAAAGTCAACCTTTCTTTTTTTTATATAAGTCCACATTACAGTAATAAACATCACTTTCTTTTTTATAAACGAAAGCCTCAACAAATACCCTGTTACAAGTAAAATCAATTTATTATTATTAAATTCATGTCTTATTGCAATTAAAAAAATACTAACATACAAATATAAATGGTTGCAACTCTTTAATGATTTCGTCTAAGTAAAACATCGGTTTGGAAAAGCACATTCAATTGGTACTATTGCAATAGAAACATATATAACTTCTTTTAGCAAGTTATTTATGAGATCGGTATGAATTTACTTCCTTGGAAATCAGAGGGTGGGTTTGGGTGAGTAGAACATTATACACATATTTCTCTTTGGTAAGAAATAAATGACGTAAAATGAGCGGCGGAAACATTTGGTGATTGATGCTATGCAAAACTTTAATTTATTTCATTACAAAACATGTGTACACTCTCTAAAGATCATCCGACAAAAAAAAGAGAAAAAACACACATAGTCAGTAATATGAAGAGGCTAGCATTTACGATTGTATCAAAATATAGGTCTAGAAACGCTCCGGAAAAATAATTTGAACACAATACAAACAATAGAACTAAAAGTTATGAATAAGTGATAATATAATTTTATAAATTGTGATTTTTTTGAATAAGACCAAATGGAAATTTTTGCGAATAAATGACTCGAGTCCGAATCATTAGAAAAGTTCGATAGCATTTTTTCAGAATGGTTGAGATTACATTGCTGACAAGCTATGAAATCACAAAGCGAAAAGATCTACAAAATGATAAAAGAATACTATCTTTGTCTATACTCTCATTCTATCAGTATATCATTTGTATAGATATTCTTCAAAGGCATTTACTAAATTTCTTTTTCGAACTATATATATTTATTATATATTTCCTATATTTTCATACATGGTCATCATAGAAAAATCCTCTATAGTGTTTTGCTTTGCTCTGACGATTGCATAGATGTATATTGTATTGTTTATTTTCGTTAGTTTATCAAACTAATTTCGAAAATTTCTCGAAAAAACTGGAATTATATATTATGTTGTGTTGTCACTAATGACTCTTAATATGAATTTATTCATTTCCATAGTCTTTATCAATAAAGATAAGTGATGTGAAATATGATTTAATCTCACCAAAACTAGTAATAGAATTTTATTGGAATTTTACCAGTTTGTTAAATTCTTCATTAGAGTTTGCGCTGCTAGATGCATGCAATAGTTGTATGGCAACGAAAACTATGTTTTTTGTTATTCACAAAAGAATTCTGTTAGTTGTTTTCAATTTTTTATTGAAATTTCTACCGTGTCAAAAGTATCCAATTTTAGTACGTATATGTGGAGTTTGACTTCTGCTGGTAGTAATAGAATTCTATTCTCAAATCCACACCCCATATTCACATCCAAACTATAGCCATCAACTCATAGTTATAAAGAAGAACTATAATCCGTGGTATATTTGTTCACGTAAGTCACAAGTAGTTCTGATCAAAGATTTCATATCATCTTTTTAACAGTTCGAAAATAACTCAACTCTTCAATACCATTATTCTTCAGAAACCTCAAAATTGGTATCAGAAATCTTTATTTTTATTTTCTAACAATAACCTAGCAATCTGCCAAGTCATACGCTCATCAAATCCTTCCAATTTTCAATCGCATTATCTATATTAGCAATATTTATTATTTAACCGATCGTTTATTCTGTTCAATCAGTTTTCGCATACAATGTTGAAATTTCTATCCCATTCGACTGTGTTTAAGATCTAGAGTTATGTATATCAATGTGAAAAAGTGCAGATTAGGATATGAAAGAAATAAAGAGACAGTAAATGTCACTGGTTTCTTCCATAAAAACTAGCCATGTATCGTGCATTGACACCTGTAGTATTGTTGTAGAAGTATATGCTGATGAGTGTCTGTGTGAAAAAGAGCAAGCTGAGATATAAGAGAGATAAAGAGAAAATGAAGGTCACTGTGTTATTTCTTAATCCATCACCCAGATATTGTGCTCCGAGTGTTTCGATTTGGTTCCATCGGATATCTAGCGTGGTAAGTGTCTGTGTGAAAAAGTGCACATAGGGATATGAGAGATATAAGCAAGAAACGAAGCCTACCGTATTATTTCGTAATGTATCACTCAAATGTTGTGCTCCAAGATCTCCAATTTGGTTTGTGTGGAGATTGAGTGTGGTGAGTGTCTGTATGGGAAAGTGTAGGTGGAGATGTGAGAAAAGTGAAGAGAGAATAAGACTCACTGTGTTGCTTCGCAATGCATCAGAGATGTGTTGTGTTCCAAGAGCTCCAATTCTGTTCGTATGGAGATTGAGTGTGGTGAGAGTCTTCGTGAAAAAATACAGATGAAGATATGAAAGAAGTGAAGAGAGAATGAGACTCACTGAGTTGTTTCGTAATGCATCAGCTAGATGTTGTGCTCCAAGATCTCCGATTTGATTTGTGCTGAGATCCAGTGTGATGAGTGTCTGTGTGAAAAAGTGTAGATGGAGATGTAAGAAAAATGAAGAGAGAACGAGACTCACTGTGTTGTTTCGTAATGCAGCAGCCAAGTATTGTGCTCCGAGAGCCTCGATTTGGTTTGCGTGGAGATTGAGTGTGGTAAGTGTCTGTGTGAAAAGTTGAAGATGCAAATATTAGAGAAGTGAAGAGAGAATGAGAGTTACTATGTTATTTCGTAACGCATCAGCCAAATGTTGTGCTCCAATATCTCCAATTTGATTTCTGCTGAGATCGAATGTGGTGAGTGTCTGTGTGAAAAAATGCAGATGAAGATGTGAGAAAAATGAAGAGAGAGTAACACTCACTGTGTTGTTTCGTAATGCATCAGCCAAATGTTGTGTTCCGAGAGTTCCAATTTGATTATTGTGGAGCTTGAGTGTGGTAAGTATCTGTGTGAAAAAGTGGAGAAGAAGATGTGAGAAAAAGGAAGAGAGAAGAAGACTCACTGAGTTGTTTTGTAATGCATCAGCCAAATGTTGTGCTCCAATATGTCCGATTTGATTTGTGTTGAGATCGAGTGTTGTGAGTGTCTGTGTGAAAAA
>CAJNOP010001301.1:0-19493 GCA_905250075.1 Rotaria sp. Silwood1
GCATTTGGTTGGTAGAAGTCGACAAGCGGATATCCATTTTCATATAATCGTGAATGTTACTGGAAGAATTAAGATCGGTGGGCGACGAGTTGGCACAGTTATTTCGTCACAATATTGTATTCAAGTAAACAAACTCAAAGAAAACTAAACTATTTATGATGAGATACTCGAAAGTGAAATTAAGAAAAAAGCGCGATAAAACACGAAAACTGAAATCAGATCAGGGAAGACTGATATTTAAAAGACTGAAAAAGCTAACGATATTTTGAAAATTAACTAGAAAAAAATGGCAAATAATAGAATCGAGCATATAGCTAGAAAATCCACCAAAAGGCCAAATTTACCTCGAAGACCAGATCAAAATGCACAAACAACCTCTGCGACTGATTCAAAAAAGACGTCACCGATGCAAACACAGATGCCACCGATCCAAACACAGACGTCACCGATCCAAACACAGAAAATTTAGGTTTCTAGACCCTAGCCTTTCAGTCTAGGGAACAATTTTATTATAATCTAGTTGGCATTTCAGTGAGAAAGACATCTATTTTGAAATGGTTAGGTTGTTCTTAATAAAAAATAGTATGTTGTAAAAGATGTTTGTCTTATTGGATTCGATGGGATGGAATGTTTTCAAAACCTTGCATGGGAACTTCCTATCTCACACGTCTCCCTAGTGTTTATTATGTTTCGAAAGTCATTTGAATTTTCTGAAATTTATTTTTCAGATTTTCTTTATTTTTAAATAAAATATTCAGAGAAAAAAAATAGAGAACTCGAAAATAAGGAGTTCATCTTATCTTTTCATTAACACTTTTGAAGAAAATTTTGAACAGTTTTTCTTTATAAAAATTGATCATTAGTATATCATACAATAGAATAGTTTTTTGGATCAGTAGTTACTAAATAGAAGACAAAAAACATTTATTCACAAAAAAATCTCGTTACATTCAATCTGGTATTGCGTCATGTAGTGTATCATCATGATCAATTTCTGTGACCAATTTAGGATTGAGTTTAAGAGATTCTGAAGAGCAGATGGTGAACTATATCTAACATGAAACTTTTGTTCAATTATTGAAAGTCTTAAATCAGAAAACCTAAAAATCGTATATTCCACTATTCCAATTTTCTGTTTAGACATTCAGATATTAAACTATTGTTGAAAACACATATACACGACATCTCTCTCGATGAAGATGCCATATAAACACACACGATGTCTCCGTCGAAATATCTGAATTGAATAATTGAATACTTAAATGTTCGCAATTCCATTACTTTCGTGCCAGCATCGAAGAGGTTGAACTTTGATTTATCCTACCAAACCACTCTTTCCTAAAATCCAATGCATTTGTTCAAAACATAGTCTGACAGAAAGAATTTGAAAAAAATTGTGGTCTTCACAAGACGCGATTTTTCAAGTCGTATGGGTGATATAGTGAAATTTTTCAAGTCCCATTATCACAAAGTAGTTTTGCAGTGTGAAATTGATTCTTCGAATATTTGGAATTTTTGTGAAAATTGTGAGAACGACATCCTTCTCGTCCTTATACATTCTCTCATACTTCCATATGCAATGAACGAAATATATAACCACGGTTTTACTCAAACAATTTTTCTGCAGATAGTTTCGCAAGATTCTAGGACATTGTAAAGAAAAATCACAGAATTTTCAAGTATTTTGGCAAAAAAGAATATTTCCTTTTAAATGGATCAATAATTTTCGGGCGGCGAATTTCGGCACATGGTTACTATAGGATTAATTAGAGAAGAACGAAAGCAGATGGAAAACCAAAACCTATATCATATCTCTAGACGAACTTCTTTTGGTCTGCGCAGGAGATACTTGAGAATCTTGATCAAGAAAGTCATGCGCTATGGACAAATCTTGAAACAAGACGTGAGACGTTTCGGCGAGCTCAAGGTCTTGAACTTCTTGCTCATGCGCTTGAATTCTTATGCAAGCGTGTCTGTTATTCAAGAATTTTTTATATTTTTTTTTGCAATTTTACGTCCAAAATAACTCAACTTTTAATAAAAATTCATAGATGTATTTCCATGCAACACTCAAACGTTTGTCTTGAGTAAGAAATTCATGCGCTATGGACCAAACTTGAGGTCTGCGCAGGTCAAATGCATGAAAAAAAAGTTCGCCTAGAGTATAAACTAAATACAATACGAAACATTATTCTACAGTGAGGGCTCAAAAAAGCATGTACATTTTTGTTTTTACGCATAAACGAATAATAAGGATGCTCTAAAAATTTTCTCTTATATCTAATTTTGTAGAGCTTTTTTCGCTGATCATTTTGGTAAAAAAACTTTTTGATTTTCATTAAGTAATGACGATGTTATAGTCAAAATACTAAACACTGAAACATAAAGTAGGGAAAAAAGTTTAGCACACTTTTAGTATTTGGCTAATTTTTACGTTATTTCACAACATCTGAAAGATGTTCCATATACCATTCGACGCACAATTTAATGGGCTACATTTTGGTAACAAGCACTTATCCTTATATCGCAGTTAATTAATTAATTAATTAATAGTTAATTAATAATTAATAATAATTAGCAATTAATTAATAAAATTTTGATTTGTTTTCAAATTCCAACTCTTTCATATGAAAGAGAATAAAAAACTGAACAAAACTCTATAATTACTATTTGGAAAACAACGAATTTAGTGAGGTTTTAGTGTGATTTTCAGAGTATGCTCAGTTGTAATTAGATACAGTATTCATTATTTTTAATAAATTCAACCATAAAACGCCACATGAAATACGCGAAAACTGGCGCATTTTAAAGAGTATCATTTGCTCTTTAGAATGACATATAGTGAGGACTCCAACAAGCATAGATATTTTTATTTTACCTAAGGTTTTTTTTGTAGTTTTTAATTCTAATTCTGAACTCTAAAGCCATAACCAATTTCTATATGATTTTAACTCATCAAAATGTCGAACTCCACAAATTTAAAACCTAATCAACGAATGAAAATAATCACAACAAGGTATGCAAATTGAAACCTCAGGACAAAAAGTTACTTATGCGGAATTATCAAAAAAGACAAATTTCGATAGAAGAACTTCTAAGCTTTGGTGGGATCGAAAAGATTTACTGTTGACAACAGGAACATTATGTGATCGTAAAAAAGGCAGATCAGGTCGTTCAATTCATCAATCATTTTCAAACAAACAAAAAATCGATCATGCAATTACTGTATGTGAAAATTTTGGAATTGGACAGCAATTACCAGATGCTGCAAAAGAACTAAAATGTGACAAAAGTACCTTAAAGAGGCATTTAAAAAAAAGTTACATGGAAAAAACCACCAAAGAAAGAAAAAAATCATAATAATTTTATTTCTGCTAAAAGAATTAATTTTGCTCGACCGTTATTGAATAGACATTGCAAATTAAAAAACATATTTCAAAACATTACATTTCTTGATCACAAAAAAACTTATGCATATGGTCAAAATTGGACACATCAACGCCAATGCTGAAGAAAAGGATCAACAAAACCATTAAGACCTTTAATAGTCGAAAGTCTAATCCATGCATTCATGATATGTTTGTCGCAAACCAACATGGCTGTGATGTTTATTTACATGGACAACGTCAATTACGCTAAAGAAAACAAGTTGAAACATGGGTTGATGAACAAGTAACTGAACAATCTTACTTACGTGGTTTAAGAAATTGTGTTGTTCCATTCATGAAAGCAACTAATTCAAAAATTTTGATGTTAGATTGTGTAAATTTGAATCATACATCAAAAATTCAACAATTTTTATCTAACAACGAAATAGAATTATATCTAAGTGCTGGATACCATCATCAGGTTGAAGGCGGTTATCCACCGTATTCTCATGATTGTTCTGTATTGGATTCATCGATGTTTGGAACTTTTCAATCTCAAATTCGTGATGAAATTGCAAGCCATACAGATTTGATTGATTCTGATGATGTTTTGATTTATATGAGTCAGTAGCGTCAAACCTGAAACTTGAATTCAATTATTGAAAATCTACTTCAATTATTCAATTATTCAACAGTTCAAGTTCAACTATTCAATTATTCATCTTTGGAAAATATTGACTACTAGTTCGGTAATGAGTAACTTTTTAAAAAGCAACATACAGCAGTAGAAAAGTTTAAATGAAGATGAAGGTGAAGATAGTGATAATGATTATAATAATGATGACAATATAAATGAATTTATCAATCTATTTAATGTTAATAGTAAACCAAATTTATATAAATCCGATGATTTATATATTTATGATGCTTGTATTGAAGTCATTAAACTTTCTGATGGTTTAAATTTGAATAAATTACAAATGCAATGTTTATTACACGAACCACGTTTTTACTATCATCTAAAAACAAGTTACTATGCACGGTACGTAATCTCTATAGATTCTTGATATGTATTCTTTGTTTTCAAACATCGTCACTAGTTTATTTTGTTATTGCTTATTTCTTGTTAACGCTAAATTGATTATTCAAAGAAAATTACTTATTGTTGTCGTGAATACTTCCACCCATGGTTATCAACTCAGCAATCTGCATGTACTTATTGATGTTTCATGAATAATGAACATTGTTCGTTTAAAAATGTAAATGAATTAGTGGTTTGGAATGTTAAGCAAGGCAGTGCAAAAAAAAAGCAAAAAGATATCTTAACTTAATTTGAAAATATAAACAAAACTCAACTATTATTCTACCCAGTGATGTATTGAATGGAGAGGATAGTACTATTTTTTTTGTCTCAATAGATTTACGTTAAAAATTGTCAGTAATTTTTGATAGTTTACAAATAGAAACTGAAGTATTTCTTATTTGAATTGAGCTATATGAAAACAGTTAGTTTGATTAGTTATATAAAAAAAAACGAAACTCATTTACATCAACTAAATATTAATTTAGTTGAGAACTTCCACGTGGTATGATAAGGTTTCAAGCAATACAAAAGAGTCAAATATATTGCTGATTATCGTGTAATATGAATCGTTGTCCACTCTGATAAGAAAAAATTAGAAAAAATACGTGAGATGATTTATTCACAGTTCTTCGTATTCTATTTGTTGGAGAATGAAACGAAATATCATAATTGCGAGATTGAAAATTTATTTAGCCCGATGGATAACCAGAAATCTTTTAGAATAGCTTAAATAATCCAAAGATCATATTAAATAAGAGAATCCTACAAGGTCTAGCTGTTACAATAGTCCTTAGTGCATGTATTGAGCCAAGGGTACCCGCAAAAATATCCTACTACTAGTATGTTAAAGGAACTTTTGAATACTAAAGTACCTTAAAGTATTTTGAGGTACTTATCAAATATTTAGCTGGGTATTCTGCTGTGGATGTGGGTGTGTGGATTGACAATGCTTGAAAATGTAAGTTTAGGTATATGGTTGTTCTGAAACCTGAAAATAAGGACTCTTCACAATAAAAATTCGGCTGCCTTTTTGACGTCTGATTCGTTGAATCCGTGAGCTAATAGGACCGCAGTATGCTGAAAACAAGCTACTCAAGTGTTTTTTCCTGTTATCGAGCTTCTTATTCATCAAAGTGCCAAAGAGCGCGTTCACAATAAAGATATTTTTCTGTTGTTCCTCCAAAGAAGACGGTTTTGGATTAATGGTAAACTCAGAGTGGTATTTTTTTGAGGCATCTTGCATATCAATCGATAACTCTTGGTGATATCTGTCAGTTACTACTGAGGTTAGTATTTGTAGACAGCTCTATAAATTGTTTGACGGTAAAAAGAAGGTTTTTTTATCTCGTACTTTTCTTGCAGATAATCGTTTTGTGATTGATATAAATCGGAGTTCAGCTGTTTAGAGTTTTTCACATCACAGTGAGTAGATTGCGCCAAGTACTGAAGGGCTTAACTAACAACAACTTTCAAGATCACCCGTCTGTAACGCTTCAAGACTGTGAATATTAGCGTTAGTAAGAACTGACTATTGAAATATGGATTTTTTTTATCCTAAGCAAGTACTATTCATATGAGACACTTTGAAGCGCAGTGCCCATGCACAGAAAGTACTTTTCACGCGTGAATCCCACACGTTTCTTGGTTTTTTTGTATTAAATATCTGTAATTTGTAATTCTTTGCGGCTCTAATCTTTATCTCAATGTTGTCTACCTTAACCTTAACATTGATAGCTTTAGCAGAGGATACACTCCGCTTCTTAGGTCGATAATATCGATAGGGACCGATCGTACCTCATTTAACAGAATCCTTCGGCACAAAGTTCTACAACTGCTCGGAATGCAGATATAAGCTCTTCGTAAAGAGTTAAAAGTAAATTCCTTCCTATTGACTTGGTTTCGGGCTCGGTTCCAAAAAACTTCCAATATGATGGACTCTAGCTAGCAGTAA
This sequence comes from Rotaria sp. Silwood1, assembly GCA_905250075.1. NCBI lineage: Eukaryota > Metazoa > Rotifera > Eurotatoria > Philodinida > Philodinidae > Rotaria > Rotaria sp. Silwood1. The sequence goes on from CAJNOP010001301.1 coordinate 6,404, forward strand.
GGATTGAGTATAAACTCATTATTATAAGGTCAGCGTCAAGATGACCTGAGAAAGATGTAAGGCATATTAATTCCCGAATACATATAATCGAGAAAAAACATCCTACATCTTTAAAGCCACGATTAGATCTGGAGAAGTAAATTTCACTATAAGTTTCAAGAGCATGGTTCGGATATGAAAACGTTCAATGAATCAAGTTCCTTTCCAAAAACGTTTTCACTAGACATTTCACTGAAAAGAAATCAAACCACCCTAACACCTCATTCTCATTCCTTCGGTTAGAAGTTTTTTCTGCTTACGCTACTCTTAAAGGTATTTAATGGTGGTTCTTATCAATATATGAAAGGATAGCCGCTGTCATATCTGGAGGAGGATAGTGGAAAGGTGCCGACACTTTATTAAGAAACATTACGAATGTATTTACGGATGTTAACCCTTTGCATACAGTTATGCGGGAGAACTGAATTCAGCTCTGTGGAAGACTTTCATAAATATCATTGACGGCGTGTTTTCCTGGATTAAAAAGGGTCCTATGCGACCGACAAATGGTGACCGTACTTAATCACCAGAAGATAAGACATAATATGGAGGTTCTAATATGGCTATATATGAGTCTTCGTTATAGTATGAGTTGATAGAGTTAAAAGAAAATGGCCACTAGTTTCAGTAATAGTGGGTGTCTTCGTAATTGATCGCTTATAGTCACTCTCGTATACCCGAGTCGATGATTTCGACTGGAAAACTCTGGAAAATAGCAAGAACTTGTAAATAGAAATACGATAACGACATACAATAGCAAGCTTTGTCTGATTATCATCGGCTCTGGCAGACTATAAAAAATATGGTCATCGATTTCAGGTACAACAATTCTGATTCCGAGCCCCCGTCATTTTCTGATGGTTCCAAACAAATCGCTCATACAAAATTCATCAGGCAACACATAATTAAACCAGTAACTAAAACCACATAACTCTTGTAAATCAAAAGATTGTTGAGCTGTTGAAGATCATATACTGAGATTCACTCGTTTGACATATCTCCGAGTGTTGTACTAGTCATTCAACCTCTTTGTACTTAGAGCTTAATTTTATGAGTTGCATGATCAGTCGAAAAATACATAAAAATATTTCGAAATAATATCAGAAGCATAACATTCCTCTTCGTTTTGTATCGTATAATCTTGACCTCAGAAAGACACTAAGACAATGTAAGTGCAGAATGAAGTAAAAGTAGAAACCAAAAAGTAGACTAACACTTTTCTTTAGCAGTATAGAGCATGTACTCTTTTTGAGCCAAGAACAATATATGTGAAATAACGTTAAAAGTTTGCATGACAAGTTTATGTGTTAGTTTTGAATGTATGGATTATTACAATGCTGAATTGTTGAGGAGAAAACATTTTAAAAAATAATAAAAAAAGCAAAACACAAGTAAAAAGTAGAAACGACAAAAGAAGAGAAGAAAGATGGTCAAACAGTAGAATTTTTTCACAAAACTTAGGAGAGTTGGCAGTATTGATTCTTTCGTCTACATGTTTGTTAGTCAACATTTGAAAGTGAACCCCTTTTTATTAATAATTACTTTTTTATTAATAAGTGCCTTCTATCGATTTAGATTATTCACAACTATTCATCATCGATTATTTGTTTCAAATTTTTCTTATTCAATTTATTATCATCTGTATATATTACTCAAATACATTTTTACGATTTTTATTCGTTGCAATAATTTTTTCGAATTCATTTTATTTGATTCGCCATTTGTGTATAACATGGAAATATGTGTTTATTCGATTTTTATTAGTCTCAATTGTATTATTTCTAACTTCAGGTAAATAGTTTAAACGATTGTTTTTGTTTAATAGACATCAATAAGTACTTTTTTGTGATAGGTTTTACTTGGTTCTTATTTTGAAATTGGTTTTGTTTTGTTTTTTTTTTCTTGAATTCTTTTTGTTCTGATTATCAATATGAATTAATACGATTTGCTAAATCAATTCGATCATATATTCAATTATCGTTTATTATACAGATAACACAATGAGTTTTCGTCTTTTCTTCAAGACCAAATCAATAGATTTAAATTCTTGAGTCAACATATGATTCACTAACAATAAGTGAGTTAAAAAATAAATGATTTCTTCAGCCACATATTGATACTACAACATCCATTTCTGTTTATGAGAATTTAGTCATAAATGATACAATTTGCATGGAAAAAGATACTATTGACGAAGGATATTTTCATACCGATCCGCGTACGTAAATGTTTTGTAATGATTACAACTGTTTCTATACTAATCGATATTTTATTTTTAAGAATTCTCAAATAAAAAAAACGATCAAACATTTTTTTGTGAAGAAAACGTTATATTATACCGGGAAGAGGTGACTGGTCAAAATGATTATTGACAATGAACGTGTTTGTTTATTATGCAAAGAGTATTCTCTAGTTTATTCAAAAGAACTAATTGCAAAATTTGACGCAGCTAATAAAATGTGAATTGGTAATGTTCCGAAGGAATTAAAAGATTTGATCATCGTGGACGAGAAATTGATTACCATTTATCGATATAGTACTTGTGTAATTAAACTCCAATCACCAATTCATTCTTCATCAACGTCTCAATCAGCGTTAAAAGATAATGCTATTACATTTGCACAAAATATTCTCATCATTGCATCAAGTCTTCCTTTGGCTATGTCAACTTTATGTGATACTATCAAAGTGTTCTTCATGGGATCTCGTATGCCAATACGAGATCAGGTGATAAAAATTCTCACAGTTCGTAAGAAAACGGTGTCTAATACTTTGCAATGATAACACAAAACAATATTTTATATGGAAATATTGCCATTAATGCTGAAAATCTGAATAATCTACTAAGTAATGATATTTCTGAACCACTCTGAGCTACTCAAGAAGAACATTTTAATGATAATGAATTTGTTAATGAGAGGAAGGGCTAGGTCCCTGATCTTTTAACTGAAGCAATCGAACGTTATGAAAGAACTACTGCTAGTATAATATTTATCAACATAAGTGGCGTGCTGGATGTTAAAGGAACAAGTGTTACATTAGAAGATATTAATTATCACCTACTACAAAGATTACGTGTTGATGCTGCAAAATCGTCAATGAAGTTTAATGAAAACTATTTAAATGGCAATGACGTTGTGTATATGATTCCAAAAGGTAGTAAACATGCAAACAAATCTTTGATTGCAAATCTTCTTCCTGGTTTATATCGAACACCATTTCAATATAGTTTGGATGGTCTCGAAGATCTTTCGCGTCCAGTGAAAGTGCCAATCAAGGATCATGTTCGTTATTTGCTAAATTATGATGATAAGTGTTTTGAAAAGCATCATTCATTTATGTTTATTGTTTTCAATATGATCTAACGAACAGCAACATGTTTGCAAACACGTCTATTAACTTCCAAACCATTTTTCGCTGATGCAGCTCAAACTATTGGCACGATCAGAAGTAGTGAAGTATACATAGTATTGACACAAGCTATTAAAGACAATTATTCTACAAATGATAATTCTCGAATTAATACATTACTTAAGAATATCAAACCCATTGATGGTCACGTAATAGGATCAGTACATAAACGATCTTCATTAAGAACATTGGTTCATGCTTTAGTTTTCAATCAAGCCCATGGTGTAAATTTCTGCGAAAAAAACGCGTTCTGAAAACGCATTTTTCCATAGCTGCGAAACGCGTTAATGCTGACCGGTTTGACGCGTTTCACATCTGCTAAAACAAACGCTGTGTAACGATTGTTTTTGTGAAAAATTTCGCAGCGTTTCTCAAACTGTGGTGTCGTAAATTCTAGATGGAAAAAAAAATTGAAAATCGTCAATGACTTCATAGATCTTGAATTGCAGGTACAATTTATGTATTCGTTTACATTTTTTCATAGGCCTTTAGAACTATAACTTACATGAATTTTGATGCAGTCAAGACACGGATTCGAACACGAGAACATAGGAGTATAAGACATGTATACAAACCGTTCAACTAAAACAATCTAATGATATAAGTGTTTATTCTACTGTCATTTAGAGTCCCGTGTAAACTTACTAAATTAGATTTTCAGTTTCCATTCCACTGAATTAAAAATTATCATTTCTTTGGTGCCTATGTCCAATTACGAATGTGGTCTTTCCTTGATACATTTTTTATTTAAACTCTTTCAGATTTAAATTTAGATACACAATAGAAACGAATTTAATCGATTTACACTGTATTTAATATATAAAAAATCAAATTTCTTATATATAAATTTTAAAAAATTTAAAATTTAATCTTTTATTTATTTTCTTGATTAATAGATTTTTGTAAATGTAAATCCGTCATCGTTTTGTCCAATTACATCAATAAATGAAAGGAGTTTTCTTTTGTAAATCGAATCTCTTTTATTAAAAAGTCACTCTTACTTCAACAATGTACAAACTAAAATCATGTTTACTAGTATTGTACACAGTATCATTAGTTATTATCAATTAGTTCGAGTATGAACTCAAACTAATATTTATTCAAATTATAGATAACGCGATAATTCTTTTGTTCACAAATAACCAAAGAGAGTTACTGTACTAATTATATTAGTATCAGTCTTTACTAAATCTTTTCGAAATGCTCAATATTTAAAACGACCTGTTCACGTAAAACGTGATTCCGTCACGCTTTATTTGTTTTATTTCATACAAATGACTCGACCTCTAGAATCCAATGCATTTGCAATCTTGGACAAAAAATTGTGCTTGTCAAAATGAGACACTGCAAATTTGTCTGTAACTTCTCATTCATTACAAACGAGCGTGACGGAATCATCTCCCTCCGTGGACAAGTCGAAAATAATTCTTAAGTAAACCTTACGAAACACGTTTTCTTTCAATAAAAACGTGGTAAAATGAGTTTTTAAGTAAGAAGAATATTTTTTTTGTTACACTTTGATGTTTTACATTAGTCTAACTTCGAATTAGGTCTAGATAACAGCCTAGCAGCCTAAAAATTTCCAAGACTTTGATTTTAGTCTTGCCTTCATAAAATCCTGGGTCATGATTTTCACGTACAAAAATAGTGCAAGGAGCAAAACTTTCAAGTGCTATTTCATATCATTTCCAAAGTAATTTTAAAGAATTTACTTTGCTTAACTCCTATGCTTTGTGTTGGTGAATTTTTGCAAGATTCTGTATGCAGAATGGATATATTTTGCATCATTCCAAGCAAAAACAATGCAAAACACATTTGAAAAAGAAACGCGTTTTACGTTTCCCCCCATTTGTATCTGTGGAACGCGTCGCCTGTCGACAAAAGTGCGTTCGACAGCATTTTAATTCGGAAACGCCTCGAAACGCAATCTTGAAAAAAGCGTTTCGGATCGTTTCAAAAAACGACTGTGGCAAAACGCATTTTATGTAAGTAAGAATGCTGCGAAACGCGTCCTATATTGCAAAAACGTTGCGAAACGCATGCTACAATCTCGGAAACGCGTTACGGAGTCCGTTTCCTTCAATATTTTACTCCATGGGAGGATTATTCAGCATTTTTCTAAAAGCTAATTCATCATATATACACCATCCTTTGGCAATGGTTTTTCCACGGATTGATTTTGATTTACATAATATTCAGCCTGAAAATTTACGATCAATTTATGAACAAGCTGAAATTGTTACCTCACATCCAGTTGTTACAGCAAAATTTTTTCATCATCTTATTTCTTCAATTCATGCTACTTAAATTCATGGGGATTGATGTGATGAGGTAATTGAAAAATTAAGGCATATTTCGGCACAGTTGAAAGTCAACGGCGAGGTACTTTATATTTACATATTTTAACATGGCTTGATCATGACCCAACACCAGTTGATTTGAAAAATAATGTACAAAATGAAAATTTCAAAGTAAAACTAATTACTTATCTTGAAGATATTGCCAAACAAGATCTAGAAAAATTTGGGGAAATTATTTTGATCAATGTGAACGATCAACGTACGTTTTATTTTTGGATTTCATAATTATTTCATTGTGTTGGTATACATATTAATAACTTCTCTAACAGATTAATAAGGGTTGAAATCAAATTTAATCTACCTATATCTTGCCCAGAAATATCTGTTTCATCCTGAGCATGCTGCTAATAAAATATAGCAATATTATTATTGATATATCAAATAGAAAGGCCAAGATGAGTGTCTTCTTCATACACAACTTCTAGGTTGTTGAAGCCTTCATTTATTTTTACGAATTTAGTCTATAAAAGTTTCCACCCTTCAACGATAATTAAATATGATACTAGATAAATTAATTGTTCTAGAATTATACGGAATAAATCCAAAAAATGAGCTCGCAGCTTGTCATCCATCACCAAAAACATCAACAAATTTCAATAAAATTTTTCAACCAGATATTATCGATCGGATGGAACAAAATAATACCAATTAGCATATAAATACTTGTTATAAATACAGGCAGCAGCAAGGAGATGCTCAAAAGTGTTGGATACCGATGCCATGAGAAATCATTGCTAAGTCAGAAATTGACAGTGTAACGGGCAGTATTACAATGAGACATAACTATGAAGGGATCACGTCAGAGTGTCGTTTAAACATGGAAATAAAAATTTGTTTGGTCGGGTTCCGATACTAAAGCTTTAGCGTATTGTATGACAGGCTATGTAACTAAGTCTAGTCTGTAATTTCGTGATAGTTTGACACTCATTGTCAAAGCTATTAAAGATTTCGATAAAAACCAATCTGATTCATTTGATAATATCCGTTAGTGATCACGACGTCTGCTTCTGAAAATACACAAAATGTTGGCATCACAGCAAAAGCTCTCAAGCGTACAAGTAGCTTCATACATTCTAAATCTTCCAAATCATTATATGACGAATGAATTTCAAAAAATTTATTTAGTTGTAATTGAAAATTATTTGGAAAAATGCCTTCAAGATGCAAAAATTCGACTTGAAAATAAAAGCAACATGATTGAAAGTAAGTAGCTCTTTGACATATTTTCTTGATCAACGATCAAACATATGCACCAATACATGAATTTGAAGATAATTTCGATGTTGTCAATGAAAATTTTCGTAGAAAATCAGTTGAGAACAATAAAATGGTCTTTGTAAATAGTCTTGTTGATTATCAACATCGAGACAATACATTGAACAATGGTTGTTTATATGATTTTACAAGCTGGTTTAGAAAAAAAAAGATTGACGAAAATGACAAAAGAGTTTTGACGAAAACAAACAAAGAAACAACTTTGATTTTGCATGAACATCCACCTAATGAACGTTATAAATTTCTTGCTCAACATCCTCAACATTTTTCACATATGTTAATGAAATGGACCAAGCCGCAAGTACCCTGACCCTCAATCACTGATTTATGTGATGTTACTGAGATATGGGAAGCAGCTCAGAAATACAAGCAAGTTCTAATCACTGAAGATATGCAACAAATAGTTACCAATATTCAACTTTTGCGTGAATGCAAGAAAGATCGTGATAACCATTTCCTACAAATCATCGAAATGGATAATACAGATGATATTGATCTATAAGTTACCATCCAACATCACATAAACAACGATGACAATAATGCAGATGACGATGAAGATATCTTGAAGATGATTGCTAATATTGATTATATTACCTATGGCATCTGGTGATTCACAAACGATCGTAACGCCTGAAACCATCTATTACAACGATTCATTAACTGCAGTAGAGAATGCAAATCATTTTCCACATTTCATCAGTATAAAATACTTGGTTCTCTCGAAATATATTGCTGAGATACCTATTTCATAGACGATTACTAATATAGAGTCGTCTCAGTCCTTTAGATTGATACAGAGATCGATCATAAATGACACCAGTGATTATATGGGTCAGTGTTTTATCTAACCCATTTGAATATTTCTAATACTAGATTCGAATTCGCACATTTACAAACAAGATTTGACTTTCAACAATAATTCCACAGATTGGCTTATTCGGACTACACCTTAATTAATCGTAAAAAAATACATAGTGACGGCGGTAACTTCAAATTGAAAAACAATAATCTCAAGGAAAACCCGTCAATGGTGTGGAAAATGACAATTCCGATGCAAGCTTTACTGTGAATGATACAAATGTAATTGTCGTTGGACTTGATTCTGCAATGAATATCAGCAATTATAATATTGAAAATAATTAATCGAATAAAATAACATCTATTGTTAAAACAACTGTACCCATTACTACGCATCAACGAGTAAAAGACGAATTTGCATTGAACGAAGATCAGAGTCGAGTCGTTCATATTATTACAAGTCATCTTGATGGAAACAGCTTTTTGAAGCAAAGTAAGATTAAACCATTCTCGCATCTAGACTTAGAACAGCTGCAGTTTATGAGATCTGATCAAAAGAGCTGTTTGAATGATTCAGCTCAGATTAAGACCTACTTTAGCAATTCAGTTGACGCAACTCAGATGTTCGCAGAATTTTATTGTCTTCTCGCAAAACCAGGGTACTGCAGATATCCTCAGGGATCTTATCAGTCTCCTAAGGGTTGTTACTCACGTCCTAAGAGATATATAAACTGAACTGTCTGAACAGATCACCATTTAAAACAACTTTGCACATTGGAACTGTTGCTGTTTTTCCTAAACCCGCTCTCATCGTCTTTGCTTTTTTTGTGTACTCAAAAAGTGAGTACACTCTAGAATCGGTCAGAATGTGCGTCTGGCCGGCCGTTTACACGATAACTTTTGAAAGGAGAGCGCGATCTTGATGAAATTTTCTACACAGGATGGTCTCATCAATGTCTCGGTCGAGTTCGAAGATGAGGATGATTCGTCGAGCCATTGCTGAGTTATTGCAAAAAAAGTCATGTTTCCCTATGCTTTTTTATGCGATTATTGACCTATCTCGGTTTTTGTCAAAGGAGACCTGGCCAAGTTTCCTGAAGACGGGAACTCATTGCGACCTCAAAGGGTGTGGATGGACATGGGTGTGCGAAGGGGTAGAAAATTGTCCTTACGTTCTCAGATAACTGGTAGCGGTTTGGTAACCGTCTCCCGTCCCCAGCCCTGAACCCTAGGATCCTCAAGTCCTATTTTTTTGAAAAAATGTTTTCTCGAATTTTTTTTTCAAAAATAGGACTTGAGGACCCTAGGGTTCGGGGCTGGGGATGGTGGACGGTTACAAAACCGTTACCAGTTACCTGGGAGCGTAACGGCAACTTTCCACCGCTACCCACACCCACACTCCTCCACACCCTTTGAGTTCCCAATTCCCAATGAGTTCCCAATGAGTTCCCGACACCAGGAAATTTGGACACTGCTGTCGTCAATCATCTTTTACTTTTTGAAGTACACATAACACTCGGATTTAAATCCGAGATTTCCACATTTATTTTCTTTTATAGACGACGTGCAACAACAACTTATCATGTGTATCACAGGATCAGAGAGTACTCTGAACTAACAATTAATAGGTACATTCACCTGATACTTTTCTTTAACAAAACGATTTCATCAGTTGCGCAAATTCGCTTCCATTACCATAGCAACCACAAACATTGGTGGCATGATCATTCATTCATTTCTCAAAGATTTTAGAAAAATGTTAACGAAAAAACAAATGTTAACACATGAGACATTGCAAGTCAAAACGAATGATGCTACGTGCAATATGTTTTCATCGATGTAGTTCGCTTTCATGAAATTTTAACTACCGCTAAAAGTTCAGATCCAAGTGTACAATTTGGTGGTATTAATATGGTTTTATTTGATGATTATATGCAATATGCACCTGTGCTTAACAAAGCTTTATTTACAGCTGCTGTCATACAACCAAGCGCATCTTTCACTAATTCCATGTCGGTACCAAAAAAATCATTGAGTGAATATGAAATTCAATGTCAAACTGGGCGGGCACTTATTCTTCAAGTTAATGTTACTGTCAAGCTTACAGGAACTGTTTCGTTCACGGCTTATCGGTTGATCTGGTGGGATCCAATTATTATCGGACGTACCATGGAATGATGCTTCAACCCTACTCTGTAAAACAAGGTGCCATAAGGAACCATTTATGATTTTGGTGAAAATATCGAACCTTTTAAGGTTTCGTTTGCCCATTATTAAACCATCAAAGGTTCTACATAATTTAAAAAACTATGTCGAATAAAAGAATGGTTCCATATGCTTAAAAGAGTTCTGTCTCGCACCCTGTTTTTAATACTGAACTTCTTTCATAAAGATGGTTCTCTCTTAAACCATTAGAACTAAAGTGGGTCATTTTTTGAATGCAATTTATATAATGTAAATCTCGAATAACCTTACTAATCCAAAGATAACAATAAAAAAGTTGGTGTCAGATACCATTTAATGCGGTAATAACAGCTATGTAGACGCTGATATAAGCACGTAGGTGAAGTTAGCCTCATATTCGAGTAAATCCAGCCGATATTCGACCAGGAAGCTGCTCCAGCTGTGCCAGACAGCGCCAGAATAGAACTCGACGAGCTCTATCGATTGGAACGTTGGATTTTCCCTAGCTCAAACCATTTGTGAAAAAATCCCAAAATACTAATTTTTCACCATGTGAATCTTACTATATGGATAGTAAATCTAGCCGATATTCGTCCAGGAAGCTGCTACAGACAGCTCCATAATAGAACTTGATGAGTTCTATCGATTGGTAACGTTGGATTCTCCATAGCGCAAACCGTTCGTGAAAAAATCCGAAAATAGTAATTTATTAGCATACGACTCCTATCACATGGTTACTAAAATCAGCCGATATTCTTGTAGGAAGTTCTTCTAGCTGTTTCAATACGTTCCCAAATTTAATTTGACTGACGCCTAACAATTGGTAATCTTGGTGTTGCCATAACTCAAAGCATGTGCAAGTAGAAAGAAAATGCTGGCTTTCGTCTATTGCATCTTTTGAACTTTTCCGGTAAAAGTTGACGAGTTTCCTCTAGAAATGTATTCTAAAGTTTGAGACTCACTTGAAATACAATTTCAGAAGCTATATGTAATCGTATGATTTTGCTATATCAGTGGAAAAAATACAAGTGTAATCACTTGCGTTGACGCATCTTATGCGATATATGCAGTTCAAGCAGAATGCATGATCATATTCCGAATAATTGATTGCATTGGAGATGAATAAAAGCGCTACTAACGAATAGCCTCTCTTGCACAGCAGAAAAGTCATTCACTCACTATTGAACACGATCGTCAGGCTTAACCGCAACATAAACTATCAGCATGAATGCTTACAATAAATCAAAAAAGGAAACCTTTCAACTTACTACCTGAATATTCGATGGACCTTCTGATGTATGAATAAATCTGAACTCAAATTACTATCATTTCGCAATTTTTAAAGACATAGTTTGATCTATAGAAATTCTGGTAACATCCTCCAATACAGTTCATCGAGTTCTACTTCGAACAAAAATAGAACACTTGGAACATCTTCCTGGGTGAATCGATAGTACTTTTACTTTACTGGACTCCTAGTTTCTTTAGCGAAATACCAGTAATTTCAGATTTTTACGACTATAGTTTGGGCTATGGAACATCTGATTACCCCATTGAACACAGCTCATCGAGTTGTACTTAGAACACAAATGAAACATCTGGAACATGTTCCTGAAGGAATCCCCGATAATTTTACTATATAAATTGTAATATTTAACCGATCTTTTCGCATTTTAGAACACATACTTAGAGCTATGGAAAATCTACTTATTCCAATCGATAGAGCTCATCGAGTTCTAATTCGGAACTCTCTGCCGCTGGAGCAGCTTCCTGGACGAATGTCGGCTGGTTTTACTAACCATATGGTAAGATTTACATAGGAAAAAGCTAGTATTTTGGGATTTTTTCACCAATAGTTTGAGCTATGAAAAATCCAAAGTTACCGATCGATAGAGCTCGTCGAGTTCTATTCTGGCGCTGTCTGGCACAGCTGGAGCAGCTTCCTGGTCGAATATCAGCTGGATTTACTCGAATACGAGGCTAACTTCACCTACGTGATAGAAGCATTATATTTTTCTGTTCACGATTCCATTGCAAGCCTTTTAGTAAGCAAAAAAGTTATTTTGTGAAAATAACGGCTTTTCATAAAACTTGACTGGTACAATTATCGAACTTTAGCATACTGAAAATACAGTATTGAAAAAAGAATCAATAGTGAATCATCAACGACATTAACTGAAGCTGAAAAATTAGATTTCCAATATCATCAAAACAATGAGAAGTATCATCGCATTCAGCGATTAAAGAAAGTCAATGGAATGCTTTTTTTTCTAGCTGAAATAGGAGAATTTTCTTATCAACAAGTTGTCTTTGCTTATCCTTTTTGCTGTTTTTATCAAGTCTTCTTTGTATATTGTGATAGACTTATGTGTTGTTTATCGTGATGCGACCGGCTACTTCAAATCCTTTTAATTATCTTATATTACCGGCAAAAGCAAAGAATGAAAAACAATATACGACAAGTTCCCTTTCTTCATTCGACGTGAACTATTGAGAGAGATGAATGTGTTTATATTGTTAACTAATAATGTGAATTAATCTTCGGATACATTTTCAAATAAAAAGTATCTGAGTCTGGATCGATTCTATACTAAGTTTTATCTGTTTAAATGAATGAACTTTTGTTTCTTTTAGTTTTATCTGTATCACAAATTAAAATATAATTTTGATCCAATAAAGTAAAACAATTTTTTTTATGTGCTTAGGTACGTCTCAATAATCAATCCAATAATAAATTCTAACTTATATAATGAATTATTTTTCTTTATGTAGGTGCATAACAATAGCCAGTTCGATGGTAAGTTCAATGTTATAAGAGAAACTACTGTTTTTAAATATTTAGGTATATTTGAATGATCCATTCATTAGTAAGTTCAATCATACAATATAAATTAATGCTTATTATTTAGGATCTTCAGAACATCTAACACCGACGATGGGCTTTTCGGGTATATAGAGGAGGAAGTGCTGGCTTTTACTCTATTCATATCAAATCTAGGCATCTGTGCTAACTATGAAATTTA
>CAJNOP010001301.1:19593-37233 GCA_905250075.1 Rotaria sp. Silwood1
AATAAGAGTGATTATAGCATCATCGAATTCTTCTCTGATGTTTTTTATTCGGAATAGAGCTCATTTAGAATATTTAGAGAAATGTTTGTTCTACAGCGAAAACTGAAATTTAGTTTTGTGCGACGTCAGGAACTTGAGTTATCTAACAATGGAGATGTTTGTGTTATAAATTAGATAGATAGAATATATTTAGATCAAAAGAAAGTTCTCAACACCAAACTAACAAATTTAACATATGAGCGGCTCTATGCTTGCCTACAGAGAGATATTCGATTTTTACGATACCCACAGTTGGAATATAGAGGAACATTAGGATTATTTATGCACATTAATTTTTTATACGATCAACTGAGTATTTCAAGAGTATACAGTGAAAAAATATTAGATGATATAAGATTTCAGTAGATTACAATCGGATTTTTCTGAAACAAAATTCAAATTATAATCGATTAAAATCTTCGAAATCAACAATAATTTGATTTTCAACCAATCGAAAATTTTTAAAATATAGAAAAATTCGGATTATAATCGAAACAAATCAAGACTATATTATTTTAATCAAAACTGCATGATTTTAATCCAAATTTTTCCGGATTTTAAGGATTATTATTGACTTCGAAGATTTCAATCAATTATAATTTGGATTTTGTTGCAGAAAAATCCGATTATACTCTACTAAAACCTTCCATAATCTGATATTTTTTCAATGAGTAGGCTACATGAATTTTCTGAAATTTATCAATAGCATTAAGATCACATTAGTTTCGATGTCTTCTCGTAATTAAGCAGCGGCGTAGCCAAGAGAGTGGCAAATGGGCCATTTCTCATGGAAGTTTTATATTTCAGAATTGTTTATTTATTTTCGAATTTGATAGTAACTGTATTTTTTTTCCTTCCGCCTAAGATGACTGAAGAAAAAAAATGATCCAATGAACTAATTGAAGAGACAGACAATGTATTATATCAGGGGTGTTCCCAACGGAAAGAGGCGTGTGGCCTCTTCTAATCTTTGAAAATTCCATGTTTTTTGCATACAATGGGCTATTTAATTTCAGTCTGAATTTATCAAATAAAAATAATACTTGATTTCAAACTGAAACGTGAGTCTAGGAGTGAGGGGGGGGGAGTGACTGAGGGTGTGGGTGTTGGTCTGGGACCAACACACACACCCACACCCATGGTGCGGGTGTGGGCGCGCGAGTGAGGGTGAGGGTGTGCTTGTGGTTTTGTGTACTATAGGCTTTAGTCCCCTGCACAGGGGACTAAGCGGGGACTAAGCTTTTTGTGGGGGGGACTAAGGGGGACTTTGCAGGACTAGGGGGGACTAAGGGTTTTTAGTGAGACTACGTAGTCTCAAACGAGAAAAGTTTGATTCGGAAGAAATTGGTGTGGTTTTTTTGATTTTAGAATTCAGTTTGAAATAAAAAAGCCCATAGACTCGTTTTTTGCTCTATAATTGACGCCTTTTTTTAAGAAGTTTTGAAAAATCTTCGTGGATTTTTCAAAAATTAAAAAAAATTTCGCTCCTTCCCAATCTACGTCACACCAGAATAATCATGTATTAGATCCAAATGTTCTTTATCTATTAATTTTCTTGGCAACATTGCTCGTATTAACAACGTCTACTGGAAGAAGTTTCAGTCAATTATCGAGAATGAAAAGTTGTTGTCAATCTACAATAAAACAAAATAGGCTACACGGACTTATCTCTGTATAGATTTATAAAGATCTCCATATAAATCAAGACAATATTGGAATCATATACACAAATGCATCATCGTCGTCTTGATTTTGATGTTTGAATTTGAATCTAAATGTTATAAACAGAGATATTAGAAATAGACTAAAACACAATGGACTCAGGTTTAAGATCTGAGTTCGATGCATATTTGATTTAAAAGAATCTCATTCCATCTTTTTGTGCTTTTTTACGTTACCAGTACTTTTTTTGGGTCAAAAGGTTTTTGACCTATCAATAAAAACCTTGTCCATTGGTCTAAAAACCCTGATTACGACGTTCATTTTAATCGTGTTAGTTTGGCGTTGAGAGCTGTCTTTCGATCTGGGTATATCCCATCTTTTCCAATTACGACACAAACGCCTCCATTGTTAGTGAAGAATACGAATAAAAAGTGCAGATATTCATAATACAATCAACAGTTTCAATCAGAATAGATAACAAACGATGTTCGAGTTTGTTAAGTCTTGGTACTTGAAAAGTAAAGTAAAGATGAATTAGTGGAATGGATACAACCTGCAAATATCATCTCTGGAAAGGGACGAGGGATCTTAATTAATACCATATGGAGATTAACATCCTAATATATAACCAGAACGTTAAGTAGAGCGAACAGATCCCTGCCGCGAAAATCATGGCGATTTTGGCGATTATCTAAAAAAACCCCACGTAAATTCATGATTAATCATTGTTATAAGAACATGAGTGGCTTAATAAGATTTTATCGTGATTATGACACGAGAAACGATTTTTCGAAAATCAGCGATCAATCATATTTAATCACTGGTTTCAATCACTGATGACTAATTTACAATTAATTAGAGAAATGTTCGAAGAACTGTTAAATCGACAGATAAATATAATTTCTGTACATTTTCTAACCTTAATCACAGAGCTTTTAAACTAAGAGAAAGATTTTGTTCGAGTATGGATGTCACTACTAGGATCTGAACGAGATTGGACAATTAAAGAAAACAATCGACCTGAACTTTGCATTCACATTCATTTACTGCAAAAGATGTTTTTGATAATATATACAATTTCAGATATATTTCGAGATCAAATAATTTTTCAATTAGAATTTTTCCATTGTAGATTTAGTCTCGAATGAGTTCTTCAATTCTAGATTGATGTAAAGTTAAAATAAACTTGTCGCTATTCTCCAAGATAACATCTTTTGTCAGTATCCTTTTACTCTTAGTTTTAGGCACCATTTATCTTCCATTCACGTTTTTAGATACTTAATTTATAAAAAAAAATGACGATCTATGGAATGCTTTCAGAAAAAGGTCGCTTCAGAGCATCCCCATGTCGTCGATTTTTTATCAAAAACCGACCGTTGGACTCGACTTTCTTTCATTTATCGTTTCTTTTTAACTAAAATAATATTTTTAGTTTTGAAAAAGTCGATTCCAACTTTCAAATAATCGACTTAATCATGCAATACTGAATTCTGTCAGATGGCGCCACATATTTTTCCATTGATCAAGTCGTCTAACGAATGACTATTTTTTTTTATGACGTCATCGTTGATAAGAAGTCAAACTTGAAAACTAGGCGAATATGAGAGATGTGACTGGTACAGACAGCTCCAGCGCATCGATCGTATTCAGTACGCATGATTGCGATCAAACTTGCTCAAGTTTGTAAGAGTAAAAAATTGATCCATTGCGATACGAAAAAAAGTTCAGCTGGAGAAATGAGGTTAACCGTCAGTTTTCGAGCGGTGTGAATGACATGGATCAATTTGTAGAAATGAACGATTGTTTTTTTTACTTTTGTTTTGTTTCTTTTTCAATTTTCAATAGTGTTCTGATTGACATAAAAAAATTGTATGTCGCATTAGTATTTTTATTTTGATTACATCTTTTATTCATGCAGAATAATCTAAATACTCAAGTTTTCAATAAAAATAGCCGTTAACATAAATTATGCAGTAATAGAAACTGGTCTATATAACGGTAGAAATCTGAATTATATGAGCAAAATCATTAGAATTATTAATTCAGTAAACGATAATAATCGAGCATAAAACCATGATTTCGCAGAAGAATCGTCAGAATCATCGAAAAAATTGGCAATTTCAGCTCACGATTATCGTTTCGATATATCACCATTAATCGCCATTTTTTTCGTGATTTCGAGAACATTAGGCGCTACAAACACCTAAATATATTTTTTAGTTTTTATTTTTATGCTGTTTTTCTTCCTTGTGTTTCTTTTGTGTAGTTTTTTCTGTCGCATCCTACACCGATATGTATTGGTATTAGTTACTTATTACTTGAGGTTGTGAGTATACTAGTGTAACTGAAGAAAAAACCTACATCCACACTCAACTAGAGTTTTGGATTGATAAATATAGAGGGTATATAAAAATGGTGAATTCTTTCTAATTGGACAATGTTGGATAAAACACATAGAAAGAATTTCAGCGTTCTACATCACGAAAAAAAGTATGAAAAAAAAACTATTGTTGAGAATTTATCCTCCTTTATGATAAGACACCATTTCTCTTCTCTATAGAATTTTTAAGTGTATATGTAAACAAAGAGTTACTGATTCGTCTTCTGGTGACATCTAGAATAAACTTGTTATAGTGATGGAAAAGAATTCCTTTTTTTACATAAACAAAAACAGAAAAACATCTTATTAGTTTTACTATAATAGACTGTGATCATGAATTTTGACAGAATTTCTTAAACAGAACAGAAAAAAAACAACATCTATAGAAATAGAGTGTATATGTATTAAAAAGTAAAAATCACTTCATATTTTTCTAGAAAGTAAAATGAGTACATCGAATCATTCTAATGATGAACAAGTACGTATTCTTGTTTTGAACGAAGGCGAAGATAAAAGTGAAGAACTCTATCGATTAAAAAAAGGTTTATATTTATTTATACAAAAAAAAAAGAACAATATCATTTTATTTATTGTAATTAAAAGGTTGGACACTTCAAATAAAACTATCTGCTAATTTATCATGGAGAAAAGTTCGAATATTCACCAATGCTTGTCTTAATGAAGAAGATAAATTTGAACGAAATACTTATCATGAATTAAAATGGATTTATCCATCATCTGGAAAATATGATGATTCCGATCGTTATGTTTCATTATCATGTTGTAAATCGGGTTCATTTCATTATTTTTTTACTATTGATAGAACAACGTGAGTTGATATTTTGTTTTCTTCTTAATAGAAGAAATAAAAAAAAAATATATTTATTTCTATATAGAATAAAAGAAAATAAAAATGGTCAAGGTTATTTTCATATTGAACCATATTTAATTTGGCCAGATGGAAGTGGTGAAGTATTAGAACAAGAATATATAACATGTCAATCAGTATTATCAAAATCCTTAGGTCCTTTATCGGAATGGTTATCACGTATTGAAGTAACACGTCATTCAGGTTATAATATGATACATTTTACACCAATTCAATATCTTTATAATGTATCAAATTCCTCATATTCAATAAGTGATCATCATAAATTAAATTCAATATTTGAAGGTACATATGAAGAAATAAAAATATTAATTGATAATATGGCTAAAGAATGGAGAGTTTTATCAATAACTGATCTTGTTTATAATCATGTAGCAAATAATTGTGCTTTACTTCAAGATCATCCCGAAGCTGCTTATAATTTAGTTAATTCTCCACATTTAAAATCAGCTGTACTTATTGATTCAATATTAATGCAATTTACTCGTGATGCAAGTGAAGGAAAACTTTTATCAATAGGTATTCCAGATGAAATAAAAGAACATCATTTACAATTAATTCGTCATTATTTATTGAATGAAATAATTCCTCAATATCATATAGAAGAATATTATATATGTGATATAAATATAATTGTTGAACAATTTAATAATAAATTATCTTTATTAAATGATTGTCCTGATAAACCATTATATTTAAATGAAAATATAATTGAAATAAATCATGGAAAATATCAAAGAATGAAAAGTTTTGTTGATCTTGATTTATGTGAAAAAATATATTATTATAAAAGAGAAAATATATCAACAAAAGAACAATGGATTGATGCAGCATGTAATGCATTACGTTATCGTCTAGATAATTTAAATAATTTAATTAAAGATAAATTAAATAGTTATTTAAATCGAGCTATTGATAATTGTATTGCTTCATGTCGTTATCATTTTTTTTCATCTGATGGACCAAATTATAAAAAATTATCTTTACCATCAACACCATTTGTTGGAAATTATTTTTATTATCCAAATGGAGAATTTAAACATCCAGATGATATTAATAAATTAATTGAATATGATTATAATTATCAATTATATATTATGGCTCATAATGGTTGGGTTATCAATGATGATCCTCTTAGATGTTTTGCTGATGAAGGTTTCAATTTTATTTTATTTTTTTTATTTAAACTTTTTCTTTATTTCAAAGGTCAATATGTTTATTTATGTCGAGATTTAATTCAATGGTCTGATTTAATAAAACTTCGTTTTGGTTCTCGATGTGAAGATTGTCCATCATTATATTCATATATGAAAGAATATACACGTTTAATAGCAAACACATTTCATGGTTGTCGTCTTGATAATTGTCATTCAACACCATTATGGTTTGCCCAACAAATGATGGATTATGCTAGAGAAATAAATCCCAATTTTTATATTAATGCTGAACTTTTTACAGGAAATATGTCAATTGATATTTATTTTATTCATCAAATTGGAATTGATTCTTTAGTTAAAGGTTTATTTTAATAATAATTTTTATTCTAAAATAAAATAAAAAAATATGTGTTTTATATTTAAAGAATCTTGGAGAGCAAATAATGCATATGAATTAGGTCAATATGTATCATTATATAGTGATGGTGATCCAATTGGTTCATTTGTTAAAAAGAAAAGTGAAAAATTAATATCAATTAAACCATATTCATGGTTTTATGATCAAACACATGATAATCCATGTCAAATTGAAAGAAGATCAATTGAAGATGCAATACCACGTTCAGCTTGTATATCAATGGCTTATTGTTCAACTGGTTCAAATCGAGGTTATGATGAATTAGTTCCACATTATATTGATGTTGTTCATGAAACAAGATTTTATCCTAAATGGGGTTATCAATCAGAACAAACAAATGAAAAAACTGCTATGATTTCTATTAAAAAATCTCTCAATAAATTACATATTGATCTTGCTCAACAAGGTTATACTCAGGTTTGATTTTGTTTTTATTTTATTATTATTTAATTCGAGAATAACAAAAATAATATTTAATTAAAATATAAATTAATCATTCATTTAATTTAAATAAAATCATTTCTTTGTTTTTTTTTCATTTTTATTTTCATAAGAAATTCTCGAGCAAAAAAAAAAATTACCAAATAATAATGACGAGAAAGGATAAATATTAATAAAAAACAAAAAAATATCTTTCGAAGATTTATTTTAAATAGATATAAGTTTTTATAAAAAATAAAAGCTTGATTAATACTTTTATTTTTCTTAATAAAAAACTTCTAGTTATTAGTTGATCAATTAACAAAAAATGTTTTATTAATAACTCGTTATAATCCTTCAACACATAAATCAATATTATTAATTGCTTATACATCATTTATTGAAGAAAATGTTCGTATAAGTCCATTATCAATTGAAGGAATAATTGATGAAATAATAATTGAAGCATCAATTAATAATAATAATAATAATAATCAAGAAGAAAATGATTTAATTAAAAATTTTAAAAGATCAAATGAATATATTAATGGAATTGAATGTAAAAATGTTTATCTTAATGAAAATCTATCAATAGATAAAAGTCGTTTTATTCGTTTAACATCATCAAATTCAAAAGATTATATTGGATTTCGAACAATTGAATTTACAGAAGAATTTAAAAAAGGTTCAATTATTATATTAGAAATTTCACTTCTTTCACATATTCAACAATCAGTTATTAATATAAAACAATTATTAAATCAATTTAATATTCATGATAGTCAATTTAATCAAATTGTTAAACAATTAACATTAGTTGATTTAGAACGTATTATTTATCGAACATCAATTGAAGAACAATCCGATGGAAAAGGTTTTGATGTTTATTCAATACCTGATTATGGAAAACTTATTTATTGTGGTATTCAAGGACAAATATCTATTTTAGATAAAATTCATTTATTTAATCAAATAAAACATCCATTTATTATTAATTTAAAACAAGGAAATTGGTTAATGATTTATATATCAAATAGACTTAAAATATATTCAAATACAAAACAGGTTTGTTATTTTTCTTTTTCTTTATCTTTATTATAATAAATAATTAAATTAAATTAAAAGTTAGGAGAATGGTATGAAAATGCATTTGAATATATAAGTAAATTATCTCGTTTAATGATTCCAATTTATTTTGATTTAATATTAAATGGTTCATATAATATATTAATTGAACATAGTTATCAATTAATGAGTCCATTTATAAATCAATCATCAATATTTGTTAAAAAACTTTCTCAATCAACAATTCAATTAATAAGTTATGTTCGTGATGCACGTTTACCATTATTATCACCAAATTTACGTGAACCTCGTCCATTAGAAGGAAAAGATGAACAAACACTTGAATATGTTCAATATAGTCCATCGTTAGCTGCAGGTTTTCCACATTTTTCTGCTGGTATATGGAGAAATTGGGGTAGAGATACATTTATATCATTACGTGGTCTTCTTTTATTAACTGGAAGATATGAAGAAGCTCGTTATTTAATATTATCTTATGGTGGATGTCTTCGTCATGGTTTAATTCCAAATTTATTATCTGATGGTAAAACAGCTCGTTATAATGCACGTGATGCTGTTTGGTGGTGGTTATATTCAATATCAATATATACACATTTAGTACCTGATGGTTATGATATACTTAATGATAAAGTTTCACGTTTATATCCAACAAATGATAGTCCAGCACAAGCAGTTGGTTTACATGATCAATTATTATATGATGTTATTCATGAAGCACTTTTACGTCATGTTCAATTATTAACATTTCGAGAACGTGGTGCTGGACATTCTCTAGATTCGAATATGAATGATCAAGGTTTTAATAATCAAATTGGTATTGATACAAAAACTGGTTTTGTTTATGGAGGTAATCAATGGAATTGTGGAACATGGATGGATAAAATGGGTTCAAGTGAAAAAGCATCAAATAAAGGTCATCCAGCAACACCACGTGATGGTTCAGCTATTGAATTAGTTGCTTTATCTCGTGCAACTATTTCATGGATTATTCATATGAATAAACAAGGATATTATCCTTATGATTCTGTTGATACATCTTCAGGTATTTATTTTTTATTTATTACTAATATATATATTGAATATATTTATAAAGGATCTAGTGGAAAAATCAAATTACTTTTTACTGATTGGTTAAATCGTATTGATGAAAATTTTGAAAAAGAATTTTGGATTGATCAATCAAATTCATCGGAATATGTTAATCGAAAACAAATATATAAAGATACAGTTAATTCAACATTTAAATGGACTGATTTTCAATTAAGACCCAATTTTATTATTGCTTCTGTTATTGTAATATTCGATTTTTCTCTTTATTTTATAAATATTTTTTCTTTATTTTTTTATTAAAAGGCTCCGGAAATGTTTGATAAAACTCATATATGGTTAGCATTAAAACAAGCTGAAACAATTCTTTTGGGTAAATATGGAATAAAAACACTTGATCCAAGGTAATGAAAAAACCTAAACTAAATAAATAATATCTTATATTTTTTTTAATTAATTATTTATAATTAAAGTGATTATAATTATGTTGGTGATTATGTAAATGATGATGATTCTCATGATTATAAACGAGCAGGTGGTTTTAATTATCATAATGGTCCAGAATGGTTATGGTTAATGGGTTATTATTTAAGATCAAAACTTTATTGGTCAAAAGAACAAAATGATCCAATTATATATAAACAAACAATAAAACATATTCGACAAATAATATCATTACAAATTGATTTATTTAATTCAAATGATTGGAAAGGTTTACCTGAATTAACAAATGCTGATGGACGTTTATGTCCATATTCATGTAATCTACAAGCTTGGTCTTCAGCTACACTTATTGAAGCATTATATGATCTTATTAGATCGTAACATTTAGTTAGACGCCTTTTTTCTTTTTTCTTTTTTTTTAGAATGACAAACTTTATTTTAATATAAAAACTTTTCCTTTTTTATTGTTTTTGTCCCTCTTTTATTTTATTAGATATTTAGTAAATATCAGTCTTTCCTTATTATTCAATAATTAATAAATATATCTATTAGTGTAGTCATTTCAATTAACATTCATTTACAGATCAATCATCTGCATATATATCGATGAATTACAAAAATATTGTACTGTTTTGAGGAAAAAAAACGCACGAAAAAAAATAGTAGTATTTTTAGCTGTATTATATGAGAAAATAAAAAGAATAAATTTTCCAGATTACCACTTTAAGTAT
Organism: Rotaria sp. Silwood1; assembly: GCA_905250075.1. Taxonomy (NCBI): domain Eukaryota; kingdom Metazoa; phylum Rotifera; class Eurotatoria; order Philodinida; family Philodinidae; genus Rotaria; species Rotaria sp. Silwood1. The sequence continues at coordinate 29,867 of CAJNOP010001301.1, forward strand.
GACTCTATTGTAGAAAAATAATTTAAAAACCTATGAAAAATGGTTCAATGATTTTGTGTAGCTCTTATATCAAAAAATTACTTAAATACAAGAGTTTAACACAATGCGTTGAAAATACTTCAGTTTATATATAGAAACGATTTTGCTTAATTCATTCAAATATTATTAAGAGTCTAATTGAATAAAACTAGATCATATAACTCTGATAATGTGTTAGTTTTTATATACAATCACTGGATTTTTGTGTGTGAAACCTAAGAAATAAATTAGAGAGTATTTGCACGAGTTTTAATAGTTACTTAAACAGGAAATCAAGTAACTTTTAATGTATTTACATTAGCGTACGTATTCAAATCGCGATATTTTCAATAATATTTGACCACAAACTAGCAGATAAAATGATAAAAATTTCAGCTCAATCTGTCTTAATTTACAAAAACTAATACGATAAACAAAGTATGAAATCTCGTGTGACAACAATATTTTCAAATTCTATTTTATATTCTTCTCTTAACAACAATAAGTAAAAGTTTAACATCATCTTTTGTGGTTTTATTCCCCATTGATAAGCTTTCATTCAAAATCCATTCAACAAATTTTCAATGCATTATTATACAGTAAAGCCGTTTTTAAATTTCGTGTGACATCATCTTGAGCATTGGCAGTACATGGGATGGATATTCAGAGAAATATCTAATATAAAGCTGTAATGAAAGAACCAATCAGTCTCATATCTGCGATGTATACACTCTCTACTATAAATATCATCAACTATCAAAATTCAAATGACCAGAAAACCAATCAGGTATGAGTCATTTTCTATCAATAGACGGCAACAAAAGTCAATATTTTGCATCTTGTGTATAGAATATATCAGGATGGACTCGTGATAGATTCGTGATTTTTTTGTGCGATAGTGAGCATTAACTACAAAAGCATAACCTGAAATTTTCATAAAGGTTGGCTAAGAGGAACTGGAATTATTCAAGTTTTACGTTTAGAACTACAAACGGTACAATAATTTTTCAATTCATCGATATATTATCTTCAGTGTAGATATACGTGTGTCTCTGTGTCGAGTCAAAAGTCATCAGTCTAGAAGGGTAGAAGATAATAAGAAGGTAAGAGAGTAGAATAGCTACAAATGATATAAACGATATAACATCGTAGCGCTAATTCTATAGATAATGTTGAAGTGTTGATTAGATGTAAGTGAAGGAAAGAGGATGTCACTCGAAGAAAATGTGATATGAGAGTGAAAGATATATGATATAGGGATGATCAAGATCTAGTGTAGAGTTAGATTAGTGTGATATCGATATGAGGTAGATGTGATTGAACGCTGTTAGGTAAGAGTGGAATAGATCAGACAATGATTTGGTGTTCAAGTGAATGAGGTTGGGATTACATTGCAGATAATTAAGTAACGAATACACCACTGAGAAATTCTTATTCGAAATTTACAAACGCTTATAGGCATTGATTAGAAAAAAAAATAAAATTTATAGAAATAATGTAAGTAGTCACTCTAACTAGATCTTTATCAATATTCTTGCCTTCGAAAAAAACTTGTTTTAACTGATGAAAATATAAATATTATAGAGTACAAAACTATCTTTTTTTGTTTTTTTACATCTGACACTTTTTTTTTTTTATTATTTTCTATTAAACGTCTATTAAACATAAGATAAATATATCAAAAAGTACAATATATCAACAAAAAAAAAATAAATTTTTTCTTAATAAAACGTTTGAAATTGTTCTATGAAATTGTATATAATAAATATTAATTAAATGATAATAAGAAAAACCTATAAAAGATAAATAAAATAAAGATTATCTATATAATGTCTCAATAAATGTTATCCATGAAAATATTTTCAATATCTTTTCTATTTATTTTCACTTAATCAATTATTGTTTTGTCTTTTTAAATATCAACTAAATACATTGAATTTTTATTGAAAATAACAAAAACAATGTTGAAAACTACCCCTTTGAAAACTATTTACTTTAACTGAAATAGAATAATTTTATCGTTTTTTCTATTTCTCAAAAAAAAAACAAAGTAATGCAACATTTCTGGTGATGATATAAGTCAGTGATTATATCAGTATAATTATTCTTATTGATCTATCATGAATACTTGTTATTGAACTGACTGGAAACTATATATATATATCCGAGAAATAATCTTGACATTCTATCTTATTAATATATCACTTTTTTTTGTTTGTTTTTTTTTCTAAAAATCGATAAAAGAAATAGTTTATACTATATAAAGATTATTTTCTTGAATGATTATCAATTCGTTGCAAAAAAAAAAAACAAAAAGTAGTCGAAAAATTAACTTAATTGATATTTTTTCCCTATACAATAGAATCATTTAAAGAGAGTAACTCGAATTTTCTATTATAGTCTAATGAGTATTTACACTTCAAAAATACGATAATTATCGTTTAAATAATCTTATTGTCAATAGTTAACTAACCAAGAGCTCTTCACTATCGAAAATGATCAATAAATAATTCACTTTGTTTACAATCAAAATCAATGTACTTTGGAAAACTGTTACTCAGAATTATATTCAATACTTTGATTATAAATAGGATTAACACAGATTAGAAATATTCTCACTAACCTTAATAGAATATATAACGGTTTCATTAACAAAAACAAAAAAAAAATATTCTTGATGTTTTATTAGTCAATCTATTTAAGAGCAAGTCGACTGTCTATGAATAGAATCTCTAGGAACAATATATATCGAATATATATTGACTAAGTTAATAATATAATCTAATGAAATTATATTTATTGATCATTATACTTATTTAAAATGATAATCATTTGTTTTATTTATTTATCTACGTTTATTCCTATTTTCTACGATATTTATAAACAATAATAATTATTGATAGATTTTAATTGAACAATAAAATATAAATGTTCTATATTAAATTGATATATATTAACTTGGACATATAATAGATATAAAATAGAAAATAAAACTAAAACTAGAAAAATACAAATGTTTTATTTTAAAATAAATAACTAGATTTTAATATATTAATTATAATAAAATAAAATAAAATAAAATAGTATCGATTATCTGTTACCTTTTTATTTTAACTAAATAATATATTATTTTTCAATAATTAATATTTATATCTCAATTATCAATCAATTCACTATTCATATGAGAAACAAAACAAAAACACATATTCAAAACGATTTTAATAAATAAATAAAGCAACATATATTATCTTGTTTAATATTATATATCAACAAGAATATATATATATATATATTATTCTATTTAATAGAATTAATTATCTTAAACACTACGAAGTTATTGTTGTTGTTGTTCGTTGATATATAATTTCAATAAAACTTAACAATCTATATATATTTTGGCTTTATATATCATTTATAGTTATGTTCAAATTCAGAAACAAATAATCATTAAGAAAAAAAATGACAACTCAAATCAAAACAAACTTCATTTTTTATTCTTTTTATTTTTATTGAACATTTCTAAGATAAACTTATTTTTAATTGAATTTATTAGAAAAATCTGTTTCATAAAACTCTCTTTCAATATTGACAAACTCCTAACTTAGATTTATAGATATGAATTAATAAATCTACACACCATATAAGAAAACAATCGAATATATATAATAGTTAATCATAGATAAAGCAAACTTCTCGTTTTCTTCTATAAATCTATTATATTTTATATAATCAACTAATAATATTAATAAAAAGAGTAATATATTACTATACCGATAGAATTTATTCAACAGTTGATACAAAAGTAAATTTTACAATTCAATATCTTAATAAATATCTTATAGAATTAATATTATTAACGATATCATTAGACTTTTATTTTCATTTATTTCCATAAGGTCTTATTTAAAATAATTTTTTAGAATAAAAATAACGAGGAAGAAACAACTAAGACTTCAGCCTTGAACTCTGATCAAGTCTTCTCAAATATTCTCAAATCTCATGAAGTCTCAACAAGTCTTTTGAAGTCAGATGAAGTCTTCGAAAATCTGATGAAGCTTCTCCCCCTCTCCTTAAAATTAAAAATCAATCTCAGCTCAGAAACATCCAAATTGCATAAAAATTTCAGGATATGTTGAGAATGGTGAGCGATTACTATAGTAAAATTTTCGGTCCTATATAATGACGTTTGATAGAGATATTGACCAAAGAAGAGTCAAATATAGTCCTATCGTAATACCAAATTTGCTCTGTGGGCCTTCATTTTATAGACTTAAATTGTTTTTGTTTGAAAGCTAATGCCTACGACTAGCTCTTCTCGTGGCCCTTTTGTTTTTTAACTCTTACTTCTTCAGCGAAGAAAACGAATGACAAGTTTAATGACTCAATAAACTCCTGAACAAATGACGCCGCGTTTATAGAGGTGTTTGCTTATAGAAAAATAAAAAGGATTTTTTTTGACAAAAGAGCCACGAGAGGGGCTAGCCCTAAACACCACCTTTCAAACAAACAAACAAAAACATTTGACTTTATCTTTTACTGTGGTAAACTTCTGCTGGTACTACGTTGTTGAACTCACATTTTGAGAGAAAAGAAAAATGATTTTTGGTTGCTTTGTAAAAACAGATGGTTTTTCGAATAGAGAGCAAGGAAAATCTTCCAAAGTCTTTGGAACAAAAAAAGAGGTGCAAAATAAAAATTTTTATCGCGTATGAGAGAGCAGATGACGAGCTATTTCTCCATGAATTTATCTTAATTTCTATGATTCTGGCGAAAAGTGACGTTTTGAGGGGCGGGCTGAAGTCTTTTGAAGTCTTGAAGTCCACTGCTCCTCCCCTCTCCTCAAAAAATAGTTTTTTCTTTTAAGAGTGAAGAATTTGAAATAAATGTTTCCGAATAGCAATATAATAATAGATTGTTATGAAAGTATTTTCATTGATATATCAAATTTAATATAAACAATATATCGAAATGAAGCGATGGAAAATATTTACGCCCTTGATCATCCGATTAATTCTAACAATAGAAAACTATTTTCTAAAGTTTTATCCAATATATTAACATATATCGATCAATATAAGAAAAAATAAAATAAAATTTTGAAAACTATTTAATTATATTAAAATATTGAAAGTGTTTGTGTAAATTCATATAGATATTATCTTCATTCTTATTGATAGTAACATAATCATAACACCGATGTCATTATAATAAATAAACCGAGTCTTCAATCTATCGAAAAGATCGTAAGAATATAATAAAAACTATGCCAAAATATAGATAAAGAGATGATCTGAAATTGAATTTCTATATATATAGACCTATCGATCAGAAATCGTTTTTTTTTCATAAATAATATAATTCAAAATATTCTTCTTATATTAAAATATATCTTTTTTTCTTTGATGATTTAGATCCTAAGAAAATTAAAGAAAATAAAACTAAATAAATAAAAATCTGTTGTTTTTAATGTATCTATCAAAGATGGGACCGGTTCGGTTAAAAACCGAACCGAACCGACCGACCGTAACCGAAATCGGTTCGATTCGAGATTTTTAAAAAATTCGGTCGGTTACGTTCGGTTCGGTTAGGGATTTTTTCGGTTACGATCGGTTCGGTTAGGGATTTTTTTCGGTTACGATCGGTTCGGTTATAAATTTTAAAAAATTCGGTCGGTTACGTTCGGTTCGGTTAAAAAGAATCGACATAATCTTTTGATTTGAGTTCGATGGACTTTTTGAGACATAAGAAGAAAACAGAGTGTGATCGTACAACAATTAGCTGTTGTTCGTAACTCGTATTATCTCACATGTTTTTTAAATTTGTTGTGAGAGGTAAGAAAGTTATAATACAGTAAGAGGATTCAATAAATAATCTTTCTTCGTTACTTTCTCTAGATGTTGATTGCTCATAGTTGCTACTGTTCGATTTGTTGTTGCTAATTTATAAAGCACTAATACCCTAATTAACATAAGCTAAACTTCGCTTTCTCTAAACTCGGTTCGATTACGAAATTTTTGAAATTCGGTCGGTTACGGTCGGTTCGGTTAGAAATTTTAAAAAAATCGGTCGGTTACGTTCGGTTCGGTTAGAGATTTTTTCGGTTACGGTCGGTTCGGTTTGGCAAAAATGCCAACCGATCCCACCTCTGGTATCTATTTCTCTTGGTTGATTTAACAAATATAAATAATATATATGATATTGAAATATAATAATAAATAAATATTGATTAGATATTGACAATTTAATATATAGAATCTTTCATTTTTATTTATCTAAATTTTGTTTTATCGACAATAATGTACTTTTATTATTTATATTAATATTTTATTTATTCAAATAAATATAAGATTTTATTTCAAATCAAATGTTAAATATTAAAACCATTAGAGATAAATATCACTCAACATATTAAACTATTATTTTATAAATAAACAATACAATAAATAGTTAATTAACATATAATACAATCAATATATATATATATATGTTAACTTATTTGTAATGTCACATTCGAAGAAAAAGGCCAATACATTTATTTTGTTTGTTTATCTTAATTGTTATTATTATTTGTAAATTAGTTTTAATTCGAGTTTGAATGAATAATTAAATGAAAAAAAAGCTCAATGATTGTCTTTAAATTTCATATGAAAAATCTTCTTGTTGAGATTTGTATAGATCTTAATCAAGAATTTATTAGAAAAACAATAAATAAGACATTTTATAATATTTCAACTAATTAATCGAAATAAAATCATTTTATAAATAAATCTATGATTGATTATTAATATATTATTATGTAAACAATAAATGATCAAATTAGATACGATAGATATTATCGTTTAAATATTTATAACAAAAAAGATAATTAATTTCTGTCGGCAATAGGTTTTATATTATTAAATAGTCTAGAATAATTTGTTTATCATTATAAATAATAAGAAAAAATAATTCAATATCAATATTCAAATCATTTATTCTAATATATATTAATGAAAATAAACATTCGATTAATTAAACTAATTTATTGAAAAAGAACATTTTAAACAATGTTCATTGTTTAATATCAATTAAATAAAATATAATTTTAATAAATTTAATTATTCCATCTAGAATCTATAATAATATTTATATACTTAGGTCATACAAAAAGTAGTGAGCCCCACATCTTAATTTCCTATAGAGTGTTTGGAAAAAATTTCTTTTTTTATGAATAGATAGACCGTATTTTGCTCTATCTTTCTATGCTATTTGATCACTATTCAACTAATATCATAATAATAATAAAATTTCGATAAGATTTATTTCTTTCGCATATGTGCTGGTACCATGAATGCTCCTAACTACTTTTT
>CAJNOP010001302.1:0-18407 GCA_905250075.1 Rotaria sp. Silwood1
TTTAAGAGTGAGTCATGTATAACCATATAAGGAAACTAACAGCTGTTCATTATCATTTTTGTCATTATTTACATCTCCCGAACGCTGCCGAATTTCGAAAAACGGAATACTTCTCTCTTAAAATATTACATTCTTTTTCTCGCAGCAAATCAATTTCTCGGTAATTTTGTCTTAAAATATCACATTTTATTTGTCGTAGCAATTCATTTGTGTGATAAATTTCTCTTTTTTTTTGTTTCGTTCTATTGCTTTTTTCTTTATTTTCATGATACAGATTTCGTTGATTTATCAAACGTTTCATACATTTTATTCTATTAATATGATAAGAATGTCTTTTTCGTTGTTTTTTTCTTCCACGCCCACCAAAACATGTTCGATACTTTTTCACAGCAAATTTACTCCATGAAACTAATCTACAAACTTTCTTACAAACATTATCTAACACATCTCTAACAATACACAAATTTGTTGCATGTGTTCGAACTGAAATAACATTACCTGTTGTTGTAATTGTTTCATAACGATTTCCTAATATTCTACAATCGACTGCATTAAAACCTCTTGGATCTGGATTTGTATCCTTTTTAAAAATATCTTTTTTATTTAAAAAATAATTAACAGATATTGGACATTCTAAAAGATTACAATCGACATCTTTATTAAGTTTTTTGTTTCTTGATTTATAAAACAATACTAAAAACCAAAATATTCCACGGATCATATTCCATCCACTGTGACTCTTTTGTTTAATTTGTTTTTGCAACGCATAACGCAATCGATTTTGTCGACTTTTTGCCAATGCTTTAGAACGAGCTGACTTTGCCATTTTTTGAAATTTCCGAATTAGTCAATTCAATAAATAATTACAAATATTTTTAGTAATATTTTCTTTTATATAAATAATTGTAAATATTTTTAGTAATATTTTCTTTTATATAAATGTGAATTTAAAATTTTTTAAAATGCTAGAAAGCTCTTAGCGATATGCACTAGGCAATATGCTCTTGGCAAAACATTATCATCTATTTCGTCTGATTTACACAAGCCATGGAAGGATTTATTTGAACGCACTAGACTCCATGGATGAATCTAAGTTATACAATATGATAATTAAAGTGTGTATGCATATTGCATTTCTGATATCAATGGTGTTTTCAGAGTGATTCATCTTAACCATATAAGGAATATATCATATGTTAATTATAATTTTTTTGTTATATTTCTATCTCCCGCTTGGAGTCGAATTTTGAAAAACGGCTTGCAGATGTGCAATCGTCACGGTCTCACGATTTCAGCAATCTTTTTCTCAGTTTGAAAACATCATTAGTTACAGAGAACGACTGGCTGACTTAAATCGTGACTCATACGTAATTATCATTGTTTTTGTTGTATTTCTATCTCCCGATTGGAGTCGAATTTCGAAAAACGGATTTCAGATGTGCACTCGTCATGTTCTCAGGATCTCGTCAAGATTTTTTTCGACTGAAAATGATGCTCAGAAGCTGAGAACGAGTGGCTGACTTGAATCGTGACTCATGCGTCGAGAACAAGGAGAAGAAGAAGACTAGACCTCCACCCGGCCCGAGGCCGGCTAGAAAAGTCGGCTGACTGCAAAGCCCGAAAAAGATCGAAATATGAATCTATACGACATCTATACTATATTGAAATCCTAGACTCATGTAGAGGAAATCATAATGAATTTCAATCGCCTTCGGCTATCTTAGTTCAGCTGACTAGTGAGAGATAATGAATCTGAATCATAGATTTCCATATAAGGAAGCTCTCAGCTGTTCATTATCGTTCGTTGTATCTCATGCGGATAAGCCATGCAGAGATTTTTCTAAACGTTTTAGACTCCTTCATGAATGAATTTAAGCTATGCAAGACGATAATTAAAGTATATATGCACATGAGATCTGAATAATGAATGGTCTTTTAAAACTGAGCCATCTATAACCATATAAGGAAACTATCAGCTGTTAATTATCATTTTTGACATTATTTATATCTCCCGAACGCCGTCGAATTTCGAAAAACGGATTTCAGATGTGCACTCGTCATGTTCTCAGGACCTCGCCAAGGTTTTTTTCGACTGAAAATGATACTCAGGAGCTGAGAACGAGTGGCTGACTTGAATCGTGACTCATGCGTCGAGAACAAGGAGAAGAAGAAGAAGAAGAAGAAGAAGAAGAAGAAGAAGAATTTGCCATGGCAACTAAGCGAGTGAAAAGCAATAAGTCGGCTACTGCACTTCGTGCAGTCAGCCGACTTAAAGAAGCAGAAGAAGAATTTACCATGGCAACTAAGCGAGTGAAAAGCAATAAGTCGGCTTTGACTGCACTTCGTGCAGTCAGCCGACTTAAATATATTGATGAAAAACTATAGATAAAATCATCGAATGATCACAGTCATCTTCGCATTGGAGTCGTTAGAATTTCGTGTAAGATTATCAAAGTAATTTAAACCAGAGAAACAGATTTTTATTTGCTGTTTTTTTTCACTGGTTATAATAATATCCCAGCATTTTTTATGAAAAACAAAGGTATATGTATTTGATTTTGTAGTCGAATATTTCTAAATTATATCGATTGATATGAATTTTCGATTCCCTTATTATTATAAATTATGATTTTACATGATCTTTAACGACGAAAATCGTTAACATGTCTTTTATTTTTATGAGAATCAAAGATTTAGACTATTGTATTTGTGAAAGAAAGTGATACTAATATGAACTTTCAAAAGTCGACAATCTTCTTTTTTTACGTCTATGTTCTAAAAATACTTTGTACATGTGCTGTTAATGTGGCAAACTTCTCATCATAGTGCTCAAGAGCTCAAAAAAGTTTGCTCTTTGAAATGAACGCGAACTGTGACGAACTCTACAAATAACATATGATGCAAAAGTAATGGCACAAAATGTTGATCTGTATTTCTCTCCGAAAGAAGAGTGCTGAAAGAAAAAATTTTAACCAAATGTAGAGCGTTTTCTGTTCTTTCGAATCATATATAGCTTATTTTTCTACAAAGTTTATACGTGAAACACCATATGAAGAAATAGAGGCACTCTTAAAAACATTCCGCACTTTTCGTGTAATTTAGAAAAATGGCGCAAAATGTCGATCTTTATATGTCTTCGATAAATACGTGCTGGAAAAAAGATTTTACTACCAATCGATAGGAAATTTTCTCCTCTTTCGAACAGCAGGGAATTTATTTTTAATATACATTCGTAAATGAAATGAGACAAGAAAGAAAGGGAAATATTTGCACAATAAATTTGAAGTTGTTTATAAACTCTTCAAAAATACCTTGATGGACAACCCTAATTCGAATTTTTTGTACTGATTAAAAAGCCCTTGTAAGACAGCAGTTACTTAAACTTATACAAACTTTTTAATATTATCTTTTAGGTGTTAGTTAATTATAATTAACTGCCATTTTGAAGATGTTATTGAAGAATTGATAAAAAAACTTCAAATTTATTGTGCGAGTACTTTCCTTTCTTTTTTGTCTCATTTCATTTACGAATGTGTATTAAAAATAAATTACATTTTGATCGAAAGAGGAGAAAATTTGCTATCGATTGGTAGTAAACTCTTCTTTCCAGAACGTATTTATCGAAGAGATATAAATATCGACATTTTCTGCTACCTTTTTATGAAAAAGTGCGGAATGTTTTTAAGGGTGCCTCTAGTTTTTGTTACGGTGTTTCATGTATAAACGTCGTAGAAAAATAAGTTATGTATGATTCGAAAGAGAAGAAAACGAACTACATTTTAGTAAAAAGGTTTTCTTTCAACACTCTTCTTTCGGAGAGAAATACGGATCAATATTTTGTACCATTATTTTTGCATCATATGTTACTTTTCTGTTACATATAACAAAATCATACATAGACTTGCAAATGTAGAATGGGAGAATGCAATACTGTCTATTCATTTCTGTTTAGCGATGTTTTGAGACGACGAGAAACATAGATGAGTCATCTGATTGAGGCAACTATGTTTTCTTTTGAGTGAATATTGAGTGATGCAGTTCTCATATGTGCTATATCTGTGTTTGTTTTATTCGCTTTGTCTAGAATCAGTTTTGATATAAAAAATAAGCCATGGCACAAAAAGTTTTGTTATTGATATTTCAATTATATGTACTTTCAAAGTTGTTTGTTCATGTTGCAAGTAATACACGATACGATAAATATTGCCCAATTCATTCGGACGCCTTGGAATTGGAGATTCAAACTGGAGACAAATGGTTAGCTGATACGGATGATAATATTAATCTTCTTCTTCGTAGCGCCAACGGTATGATCTGTCGAGAGTATCATTTGGATAATCGGGGCAAAGACCGTGAGCGCAATAGCATTGATAAATACAGCATTTGTTGTCCGGAAGGATTCTCAGACGACTATAAAGAAATTAGCATGTTTGTGTTGGCTCATATACCGGTTTCGGGAAAAATGGCTACGCAATCACTAATGATTGGTTTATTGAACACGTCACAATAAAAGCAAAAGGTCGAGTTATTTTTAATTATCGCTTTGATTCTTGGACATCACCGTCGAAACAATGGATGTTTGGCGTATCCAAAATCAATGGCACGTTATATTTTCGCTTTTAATTATGTCTTGTAAAATGTGACTTTCATTATAATAAAAGTATCGCTTTCATATTTGACATGTCAGTTGGACTATTCAATCTACTCAGTTATATATGCGTGACATGATATCGATATGTTTGATCCTGTTAACATGTCATAATAATACGCAATCACTCACATTTTTCACCCCCTTGTATTCTTGTGATTTTGAATGGATAGTTAGCACCAATTTAGAAGGATTGAATTCATGAAGATCGTTCAAGGTATTGAAAAAAAAGTTATTTCCCTACACAATTAATTACTGCATTAAACCATGTGAAAGAAAATGATCGATAGAAGAACAGCATTACTGTAGTGTTTGATCTTTTCTTTGGATATTGCCTTTACGATCATTGTAACTTATTATTGTGTGAGACTTTGGAAATGTCTTGCAATCTGCTTCCTTGACTAATGAAAGTAGCATCTATGAGACTACTTTTTGAATAGTTGAGTGTAACCGCAGCTGTGGGTGTGAGTGTGGGTGTTGGTTTGTAAAGAAGAGGGATGGTCACACTCTACACCCGAAAAATTTCTTTCGAAGGGAGCTGCGATCCCTTCGACACACCGCTCGTAAATCCGTAACTGAGAAAAATTAGTTCTTTATCATTTTCTTTAAAAAAAATATTTTCATCTACCGCCATCTTCTGAAATTGTTTTCATCACAAAACACCTGGGCAGCATTACTCATTGCCTATTTCGCTGTTGTATAAACATTCTAAGCTTTGTTTAATAAAATTAAATCATTCAAAGCAAACTCTCAAAATCGTCATAGAGTGACTAGAAAACTGAGTAGTTATAAATGAATCTAGCAAAAAAGAACATACGCAAAACTATATAGAAGGCCATTTTGTCGAAGTAGGGTGTGGGTGAGAGGCAATAAAGAATACAACACACACAGCCACATCTATAGCCGCACATACACCCACACCCACACCCACACACCCATACCCCGCATCCACCCACACTCACACCCCACCTAAATCCACCCTCACCAAGACCCACACCCGCCCCACTCATCCACACCCACACCACCCACACCCCACACCCATACCCACCTCACCTACACCCATGCCCACACTCATATCCACACTCCTCCAGCTTCTCTGATTTCCTGGATATGTGACACTCCTGTCTATTTCTAAGGATTTTTCAAAAACATGTTATACACCAGCTCGTAATTTAGAATTGATTACACAAGTCGATTTAAATACATATAAAAATAAGAAGTGGACAACTTTTAATCAATTCAAAAAACCATTTGATATTTGATGAATGAAAATAGAGAATAATTCAAATTGGAAAAAATCAAAATGCAACTGATCCAACTCATTTTAAGAATTATATATGCAAACACATTGTTGGTATGGCTATTCGTTTGAAATATTTCAAGCTACCACCAGCAGTAAAAAGCAGTGCCGATCGGTGAGAAAAAAAGAGATAGATCAGCAAAGGCTAAATCTGTTTTGCTAGTACAATAATTGAATTTTCATTTACTTTTTTTTCCATTCATTCTTTGAATTTCCATTTAATGTTCTTTTTCATTTCTTCTTATTTATTCTGTAGTATTTTTTTTATTAATTTAAATTTATCTTTCTTGAACTAAATTAATCCTTATACGAATAACACTTTTAACTGGTACTTATATATAAAAAACTGACCATCAGATAATTTTCAATGATTGTGCGCATTTCGTTCGATATAAATGCTGTATCAATGATGTATACGCAGTCACTATGGACAAACATGCATTTTTCTTTTCCTATGATCACCGTGAAGAATCTTCTCCATATAGAGAAAAAGTTTCACATTCGTTTTACTGGTCCAATATTGCTCTCAACTTTGATATGCTTGAAAAATAAATTTGAGTTAATGAGCATAACTGCCACATAATTACCTATTCGCATCATTTTTCATTGATTTCAATAACACTACGACATTAAAAACGTTGTCTAATTGAAGTTAATTACATGTAACTGTCTTTGTTTGCTCGCAATTATATGAGACAGTGAGAAAATTGTGTAAATCATTTATGTGTATCGTCGAAATATGGCCATTGCGACGTAATTACGAATAGTTATATCGCTATTTCAGACGTAGATATTATCAAGACAAGGAGAAATCAAGAGACTTCGGTATGTTCAAACTTCAGGATATTTTAGAGTCATGGTATCTTCAGAAATGACAAAAGTTACAGAAGTAATGAAAATGATGAAAAGCAATGCTTGATATGCCTTTTCTTCAAGAATCTGAACATTGCCGGACAGACTTTAATACTAGAACGAATATTTCAAAAGTTATTGACGGCCGTAGTGTGAATACAGTGTGTTAATACGTATTAAGGTAGAACTTCTTTATAATCTTGAAAGAGATTATAAAAGTTATTTCAGATTTTCTCTCTTTACTCGATCGTCAAAATTCATCTACTAGTAGAATACTCGCAAATACATTGCGCTTTTTCATTTCCTTATCTTATTGTTTCTCATTGTGCCTTTTTCTTCATTGTTATACAAGTTTCTATCCATGTAGTATACTTTATGATTCTAAAATAACACCATGGAATCCAGAGTAGACCATATCAGCATTTCCTTTCTGAAGTTTTTGATAAAATGAAACTTGAATATCTCATTTCAAAACAACCTTAACCTGTATCGATGAAATTAAAAATCGAACTTGGCAAAATATTTCAGCTTCAATCATGATCAATAATTCTAACATGATCTTGTTCGTACTTCGATTGTTTAAATTCTAGTTATATTTTTCTAGTTATGTGAATGGTTCTTTTTTCTAAATGCATCACTCTTTGTCGCAATCAAGGTGAATCATATATTCTTCTGTACTGATAGTTATATCTGATAGTCATAAGCTATAATATTTCGCTCTGAGAACGTATAATATTTTCAATGTCTAATTTTCTTTCTTTATACAACACAGATAATGGCTACCTCTTCCACTCTTATTCACAATGCTTATCTTCCTGATAATGCAATTCCAACTGCTGAAACAAGAATTAAGCTTGCAGATCGCATTTCGATTTCTCCTCTCGGTGAGTACAATATTTGGTATATCAATCTCTACTGGCATATGCTTACTCGAATAGTGTTGGGTACTTGGGCCTGGGGTGATACACGTTTTTGGAATTGGACGCCTGAATCAGATCCAAAAGCCAAGGAAGCATTTGACATTTCGATATCTAAGGGAATCAACACGTTTGATACCGCTGAAGTTTACGGCGATGGGGAAAGGTGAGCAGAAAATGTGGTATTTGAGGCTAACAACAAAAATTCTTGGTTTCTAGTGAACGTTGTATTGCTCGCTACAAGGAAAACAATCCAGCTGCTGCAGACATTGTGATTGCTACGAAGTTTTTTCCGACTCCTTTCAAGTTATTCTATCCATCTTCACTCATTAATGCTCTTCGAGAAAGTCTTGCAAGATTGAAGGTAATGCACTTTTCAGACTACTCAAATCGAACTGGCTATTTTACCGAATTTGAGATGTTATTCAATGATATTTTGAACGACCACAATCGCACATCAAACCTTTCTAAAAAAAACGGAAAATAACATCGTTACACAATTTATTCTCAAAATACGATAATCAGTTATTATTTCACTTCAAAAGCTAAATAGTATTCTTTCTTTTATCAATTTGTAAAGCTCGTAATACGACAGAAACATTCGTTTAGTAAGCGTTCTGAAGAATTGGTTTTCAGGAACTTGAAGTTTGATAAGTGAAAAAAGAAATACGAGCAGAACACTACTTATGAGGTAACAATGAAAACTTTTGACTATTTTCAAACTGACAATTGAGAATCGACTCTAATTGAATTGCAAGCATAAGACGATGCTCACATGTGAAGACAAGATGAATATTGCAGTCTGTCGTGAGATTTTAGTTTTCGTTTGTGAAGCAGTATTTTGTAATCACAATTCTCTACGTTGAGTTTTTCCTTGAATTACTAGATCAAAATAAAGTGAACTTTATATTATTTTGATTTTCATTGGAGAAATAAATTGAACTTTTTAGATGTGCTGTAGAATATCACTATCGTTTTATGGATTTATCAGAGATTGTGCAACAAAAGAAACAGAAAAATAGTCAGAATCGTCAATTTCATACTATCTCTTGGTCTTCATCGATTCTTCGTTCTGTGGAAATAAGATTTGCACGAATAAATTGATGCTTTACTCCGACCATTGTCACCGAGATCAAATGTATTTATCAGCATGACTTAATTGGCGATGAAGGAAATGTATTCCATGGAAAAGAATTTTCAAAAAAAATATACTTTCCGTAAGTGGATGTTGTTAGAGAAAGAGAATAGCGTAAACAAGAAGAAAAACTCAATCGTTTTTCTCTTGAACAAGTCTTTACTTTTCAGTTGAGCTGAACCGAATTGGATTGTCAGTCAGACTTTTTTGTTATGTTCGTTCTTCCTGCTTATTGAAACATATATTGAATGTAGTATAAATGATTGGCAACATTGAATGTAACATAAACTTAATGAAGACGGATGAGAGTAGTTGATATAACATTTTTTTAAAGAAAATAAAGATGTCATGTCATCACTTTTACTTCATAATGATACCGAAAGCTCATCAAAAAAATCCAGCATTGACACGTATTTTATCAAAAACAACCGATTGTAAACAAATTCTTTGAATAGTAACAAGAACATATTTACAAGAAGATTTTATATGAAGCACGTATTTTATTCATATTATTTTCCTAGATATCTATGCAAGAAAAAAAGAAACAGAGGACCGTCACTTGTGAATACTCACATTCAATCCGTATTCGTTTCGAAAATAAAGATAATATTGTAGTGCTTTGTCAAACAACAACAAAACCTATTTGAAGATTTCTTTCTGTACAAGGATGTCTCTCGATGAATCGAAAAATCTTAGACTCATAGAGATTTGTCGAAGCCTCCGAAAATTAAAAACAATCAGATTTCGGTGAAGAATAAAGCACTGCTGTTAAAATTGCAAACGACTTCTTTTCATTATCCTAGGTTGAATGCGTCGATCTTTATCAAATTCATGGTCCTATTCATCTTCGTTCCGTTGAAGTTCTTGGCAATGCATTAGCTGAAGCTGTCAAACTTGGTCTCACTAAGACTGTTGGCGTTTCGAATTATTCAACAGAAGAAATGATCAGAATGTACGATTGTTTACAAAAGCATGGCATTCAACTTGCATCGAATCAAGTCGAATATTCGCTTATTCGACGATTACCGGAGACATCTGGCCATATTGCTGAATGTCACAAACGAGGTGTTGCCGTTCTGGGATATTGTCCACTTGTAAGTTAAAGAATCATTTTCCTGATCTATACTCACTGCAATATTCGTATGCATAATTTATCTTGTAATGATTAGGGTATGGGTGGCTTGACAGGTAAATACTCTAGAGCGAATCCGCCTCCTGCCAATCGTAAATGCTCGAGAGTAAGTATGGATGAATTGGAACCGCTACTAGAAACGATGCGAAGTATTGCTGCCAAACGCAATGTTAGCGTTTCATCCATTGCGCTCAATTATGTGATATGCAAAGGTATTCAAACTAATTATCTTTCATTCTTTCATGAATAGTATCGTGTTCATTTTCTGAAGCGTATTCTATCTTTCCAACAGGGTATAATGTCTCTTTCGTATCAACTAAGTGCGGTATGTCTAATTAGAACATGATTGACATTCTCTAATTATCATCATATCAGTTCGTGTTCGATAAATGAGCTTCGTAAAAATTCGATATTTCTATTCAAAGATTATTCAACCATATGAACTGATATTTCTTGAAAAATCGCTGTTTTCGCGCCTCCAACTTGTGCTATCTTAGATACTATACTGATTGCAATTCAAAATGTATGTTTTCAAATGAAAGAAAAATCATTGTCTTCCTTCATTTCATTAAAACGCAAAACTCAGAACCATTGGCTTATTATCTTGATCATTGAAGGGACAAAACTAAAAAAACATGAAGTTCGGATCTATGCTATATAATGAATGTTTTATTTTCAGGCGTGATTCCGCTTGGCGGAGCTAAAGACGGAAACCAAGCAGAACAAAATGCCGAATGTTTGGGATGGCGTTTGACCAATGAGGAAATCACAGAATTGGAAAGCCATCCTATCAATCGACAGCCAACATTCTTCGAAAATATCTGGCAACATGGATGACTGTGCCATGACTTTTCTAATTATGACACTTTCTTTAGAGTAGTATTTTCATTTGAAATAAAATCACAATGACAAACTCTTCCAAATATCATGCCATCAAGATTTTATGAAATCTATTTGCGCAAAGATAGGTCTTGCAGCTGCTGCAAAACGAAAAGCGATTTGAACCAGATCTCAAAATTTTTCGATAGGAGAAAAAACTTTCAAATGAGATGATCTCAACTAAAATTACCGAGATTTATCGAATGGGCTTTGTTTTTTTTTACGCATGATTATATTTGGTTTCAATCGGCCGTTGAGCTGAAACCATTAGAGGTTAGGAATATTCGTAAAAATGACTTTGAACTGCCTGTTTGGAACATTTTATGTACAACATCGTTTAGAGAGTGCTTTTTCTGCCAGTTTTTCTCCTGTTTACCGAGATCGTATCATTTGTTCTGCAGGAGAAGAAAAAATAGTGTTCACAGTCGTATTATGCTCATGACTTCTGATAGGTAAAGCAGAGGTATATGAGGTCATGCGGGTTTGGGTGGGCATGAAGTGATTTTTGAAAGCTCAACGTGAAGCAGCGGACTCGCGGTGTGGGGCCGAAAACTGAGATGAGACGGAAGCGGTGGGTCTGGTCTTTCACACCATCAAAGTGCACCCACATAGTCACATATACTCATTCACTCACCTATACCCTTGAATTTCTAATCTGAATTTGTCTCTTTGTTATTTTTCAGAGTATGTACATATGTGTTAGTTGCTCAAAGAAATTTCTTTTACTATTTAAGATTTGGGGTGTGGATGTGGGTGTGGGTGTGGTTGAATAGAAGCACACGCCACACCTCACTCCGCACCCACATCCACACCCACACCCGTTCAGAATACCAGAGGAATTAGCACTAGTACGATAGACAAATTTCTGAAATATCATAGTCGAACATACAAAGAACTAATACAAAAATGATCGATAAAACGAAAAAGCATTATGAAAGTGTATAAGTTGAATAAACAATTGTATAATGTAAACCAGGGCTCGAATCGGGCCGCCCGGCCCGGCCCAACGAATTTTTTCTGCTGGGTCGGGCAGGCCAACCAAGGAAAACCAACGGGCCGGGCGGGCCGAAGATTTTGTCAGGCGGTCCGGCCCAACAACATTGTTTTTATTAAATTTTATAGATGTCATCAGGTTCAGAAATTATAACAAAATATATATTATGGAAGTGTTTATGAAAGTATCACCAGATAGTAGAGTAAGCAAATAACTTTTTTGTTTATGAAATCTGTTATTTGTTTTCTTTATGGTGGCTTTCACACGTAATCAACAACAACTTTTTTCTGGTCGTTAATTTTTTTTATTAGCTTCATTCATTGAATCCAGATACGGTAGAAGATGTTCCTTTTGTTCGTTCCATACAAAAACCATTAATGAATAACCCTAATCTTTTCTCAGATAAATGTTGATTTTTTTCATGTGTAGTGTATTATTTTCACTGGTTCTACATCTAGTAGTTTTTCGTGGTACTTGCTAATTTCTTTTTTCGTTATTACATTAATGATCCAATGTCATTAAATTCATCAATAAATTATTGATGTACACTACGGAAATTTCTTTTGAAATACGACGTTTATTGTTATAATCAGTTCTGCAAAAAATATTTTCTAAAACTAATTTCGTTGGGCCTACGTGGGGCCGGGCCGGGCGGCCCGACAAATTTGGTGGGCCAGGCCGGGCCGGGCCGAAAACACGACAAGTTGGGCCTGGTGGGCTGCAGATTTGATGGGCCGCTTTGGGCCGGACCGGGCCAGAAAATAGTGGCCCAGTTCGAGCCCTGATGTAAACGATTTTCTCTTTGATAATCATCGTTTCAAGAAAGAATGAAAGGGAAACCATTTCAATAATTAATGGAACGCTCCAAGAAGACTTCTATTCAAATAAAGAACGATTTTGAATTAAGAAGAAAGATCTTCCATAATAATATGAAACCACAAAGAATGCCCTCCTTTAGATGAAGAATGTATTCTTCTCATTTATGAACGCATTCACCAAAACATAGGATGTGTTCTTTTTGATCAAGAAAGTTTTCCCTATTTTGATCAATACGTTCACTTTCAGTGTTTTTTTACAGCAACATTTTTCAGCGGGACAGAATAGCTGGCCTGTCTATAGTTTTCTTTTGATGTAGTCAAAATATATTATGTACTACGATAGATTGATCTGAGTGTTTGAATACATTCAATGAATCTTAATAATATCGGACTGATATACCACTAACACCGAAACGTAATAAATACGAAAAACTCAGCCAGGTAAAGTCTTTCCTTGACTCTGTCTGAATCTAAGTCTAGTAAACATTTAACATTATTTTCGTATAAATTATTTTTCTTATCAATTTAAAGTTAAAATGTTATTCATACTAGAACGTAATATTCTAGACACTTATCTCATTATTTACAAGCTGATTGTTGACTAAATAGATATACAATCATTTACAGTATTAACAAAATGTAATGTTTTATTTTTCTGAACAATTTCTCTTATGTTTATTCATAAAATGATATGATGTTTAATTGATCTGAAATCACTTTGTCAATATTGTCTGACAAAGTTGTAACTTCGTCAAAATTGTTGACGAAGTAATAACTTCGTCGACCGATGTAACTGCGATATGACATATATAAATAACATAGAAAAGTAAATGAATCTTATTCAACGTTGAAAATTTCATTCTATACAAAATGAAGATGAAATTTGAATTATTACCAAATGAAATATTCCTTCAATGTTTTCAATATTTTAATGCACTAGATATATTTTATTCATTTGATCAATTAAATTATCGTTTTAATGCACTTACTCGAAATATTTCATTATATTTGGATTTTCAACAATTCAATAAATCAAAATTTAATCAATTTTAAACGAAATCAAAATATTAAAAAGATGAGAACAGCTAATGTTATTTTATCCGCCACATGATATTTCGGTATCTATTCTCAGACACCATCATCAGACGTAACCAAGTCCATTTATATCAGATTCAAAGAAAAAATTCAATAAATTCTGATATATTGATAATGTATAAGCACATTTTAAATAATTGAAAAAGTTGATTAATATGAATCAACTTAAAAGAAACAGGTCCATTATTATATTGCTGTATCAATGTAATAACAAATATTGAAAATAAATGGACAATTCATATAAACGAAATAAAAATATAAAAAAGATCAGAACAGCTAATGTTATTGTATTAGTTTCTCTAAATCTGATATAAATAAAATTGTTTTTTCTTGTTACGTCTCATGATGGTGTCTGAAAATAGATACCGAAATATCACGTGGTGGATAAAATAACATTAGCTGTTCTCATCTTTTTTATATTTTTATTTCGTTTATATGAATTGTCCATTTATTTTCAATATTTAATCAATTTTATCAAATAATATTATCAAAACCAGAAATCAAACATAATATAATTTCATTAAAATTATCAAATGAAGGTGCACGTGGTCAAATTCAAGAATTTCTTTCCTTATTTCCATTAAATGAATTTATTAATCTTCGATCATTATCATTAATTTATTTAAAAGAAAAAAATATTGAACAATTAAATCGTATGTTACCATTATTATGTAATTTATATTATTTTTCTTTTACTGATGATTTGAAATATAAAACTCGAGTAATACTATCTGCATTATCAAAGTCCAAATTACGAATATTATCAATAGCAGAATTTCCATATGACATATTTATTTTTAAAAAAATCTCAATAACATCATTAAGAATATTTTCTTGTCGATTGGATGAATTATGTGAACTATTTCAATATGCATCGATGTTAAAGTATTTAAAAATTGAACACTTATTTAAGTTGTATAGGCGTGATCCATCGAATTTTCCTATTGATAAGGCTATTTATTTAAAAGAATTGATTGTGGATTATTCAAAAGCTAACTTTGAAATGCTTGAACTATTGTTAAAACGTATACCAAATTTAACAATTTTTACAATATGTTCTCTAGAGAGAATTGATATGATGAATGCTAATCGTTGGCAACATTTGATTGAATCATCATTATCATATTTACGTGTTTTCAATTTCAAGTTTTATTTTAATGATAGATATTGTTATGATGACACAATGAACAAAGTTCAACAATTTCAAACTAAGTTTTGGTGTAAACAACATCATTGGTATACAAATTATGAAATTTCTTATAAATCAGCATCAATCTATACAATGCCATATGTATGGAATCAATACTCATTATCACCTAATATTGATAGATACGATCATTCAAATGAATTTGATAATGTTACGAATTTAACTTTGTTAAGAATGAAAATTAAAGATAATTCAACATATTATTTTAAAAATGTTAAATCATTAACATTAAGAGATAAATATGATTATTACTATCTACAAATAAGACTAATAAAATCTCTTAATAGGATTGTCAATTTATCAAATATTAAACATTTAGGACTCATAAATGAATACAACATGGATTTATCAACACCATCATCATTATTAGAATTATTAAAAGAACTCCCATATGTATCATCATTAGAAAGTAATAAATATTATTTAAAATCATTTTATAACAATCTTGAATTATGCGAACATTTAAATAGAAAGATTAATAGATTATATATTTTTGGTGATTCCATTTATTGGTGTATTAAATCTGTTGAACTCGATATGATTTTTAAAATATTTTCAAATGTCGAACAACTTTATTGTCATATAGAAAAACTTGATGATTTATTATCAATATTAAGACAATGTTCAAAATTATTACTGATAAACCTTTCACTTATTAATAAAAATATATATTCATGGTATAAGATGAATGCGTCGAAATTAAATGTATACATTGATTTTAAGGAAATTGATTATCGAGTGGAATAAGTGTTTCATTAAAGCAAACACAGATTGATCATATGTTAGATTTATTTTATTGTTAATAAATTTCGTTTTTTTTTGTTGTTCATAATAAATAAAAATTTTCATAAATAGTCAATTGGGATCTAAAAACTCATTGAATGAGAACTGATTTTCCAGTCCTTAGTTTTCTCATACATATGGAAGAATTGATCTCATCTATATTGATTTTCGTCGCCAGAAACTCTAAATAATTTCAATCAGTATTGTTACAAACGAAAATGCTATTATTTAACAAAATCGAAGCGGATAAAGAAATGAATATTTCAGCCAAATTCTATTGTTCGGTTTTGTTTTATGTCACTTGGAATGTATTTGTAATGTAAGAGAAAACAAAAATTCAATTGAAATCTAGGTAAATCAATCGATCGATCTTTTCATATCTGGATGCTTTATTTCAATAAAATAAATTAATGAAAATTGAACAATTATGGAACAAATAATCATTTAACAATCATAGTACTTGCAAGTGATTTGTCACTGTAGAACATCAATAATATTCAAAGTGTATTTTCTCATTGAATTTTGCTTTAACATCACCAAGTTCATTATTAATATTATCGAAACGCTCCATTAGTACAGGATTCTTCTTTTTCTTTTAGTTTTGTGGTAGTAATTAACTTCAAATTGTTTATTTAAGGATATTATTGAAAAGATATTTTAGTCAATAAAGAATTCTGAAATACTCATTAACCGGATAGATGAATGTAACGAAAAATAGGGATAGCCTCTTTCGTTACTAGTTGCAGCATTTATTTTATTCTGATCACAATGACAAACTGAAGGAATAGGGTTACCGCCATCCTCGGTATAGATGTTAACTACACACTACATCACACTAGTTGTGTCCGTCTCACATCGGACACAAGCTTAGAAAAGGATGAACAGCGCACCAATAGAACGGGCAGCTACTGTCGGTCATGAAGTTAGAGCGTCTAGCTTCATAGTGATCGAATGCTCTCATAATGAACCATTCAACAGACATTTTCTTTGGTGTGATTGAAACCTTTAATGTCTCTTTTTTTATTTAGAAAAAAAAAGAATAACTATGTCCGGCTTTTCAACAAATCTTTTTCAATATTTTTACATTTGATTCTTTTGCAAATCCATCTAAAGCCTTAGCATATTTATTTGTCGGATAAATAATATCGAATGTATTCATCTTTCGTTCGAGTAAATAAGATGAGAGTAATGGTCAAATATTTAAGTTATATTCGTAGTCGAATTAAATTAAAGACAAATAATATGGCTACTCAATGTAATCGATCAAAATGCAGATGTAAACAAGAAATGCAGGATGAACTTTTGGACTAATATCTTTGAATATTTGTAAAGAATTATTCTCATTATGATGTTGTTGTGGTGTACTCCGATCAAAATTCTTGACTTCTGTTAGAATATGATGTATACCATAAGTAATCGTGTACTTTTTCTATAAAGGAAAGAAAGTAACATTGAATACTTCGTCGAATAAATCAGTTGAAATTAGTAGAGGTTGTTTTAATAACACATTGGACTTGATTATGTCATCAGTCTCATTGCGTTCGCACTGATTATAAAACTCGAGATCATCTCATATTGGGTATGGATACCATACCATTGTATTAATGAAAGCTACGACAGTCACATCTGTTTGATTTCTTGTCCAACCAAGAATGTAAAATTGATCATTTATTTGACAAATAACTTTGTAAAGAACTTTATCAGGAGATAATGAATCGATAATAACTAGTCGATCTTGATCCCATACATAACGTAAATGAATATCGAAAGTCAATGGTTTTTTAGAATTCGATTTGTCATACAAAATTAGTTGTTCTTCAAAATTATCCGTAAAAAAGTGTCGACGCAAATGAAATTGGTGAGCTGCACAGTACCAAGTACAAAATACTGTAAAAGAATTTATGAACATATAGTCAGATATTGAAAGCCTATAGAATCCTTCTTCTATCTGTCTCGTGTTCTACAAAGGACCGCGGCGCATAAGACCGTGATTTGGCCCATTGGACTTTTTATACTATATCCAGCACAATCATATATAGGATGAAAGAGCTTCAACTGGCGAGTACTTTCCAATACATTTGACGACTTCCTACCCTATGATTACGAATGATCTTATTATGAATACATAGTAATTACATGACAATCTTTCAGATTAGTTTTCTCTATATAAATTCAAGAAAGTCAGTTTCAATTATACACCACCGGATAGCTCTTTTGACGGGCTACAAAACCCTATAGTTTTTAAAACTATTAACAGTGGGCCCATCAAAACGTTCAAGACCACAAAGTAGAAACTATGCCGATTTTTACAAATAGTACTACATATTTGATTAGTTATTTTCTTAAAACTCCCTATCAGCCAATTTCAATTACACACCATCGGAAAGCTCTTTTCACGGGCTACAAAACCCTATAGTTTTTAAAACTATTAAAAGTGGGCCCATCAAAAATTCCAAGATCACAAAGTAAAAACTATGCTTAGTTTCACATATAGTATAACATGTTTGATTTATTATTCGTTCAAAAACTTTCTTAAGTCAACTCGTGTTATAATTAACTTGTCAGATAGCCTCCTCTGTCAGCTATAAAAATCTAGTATCTTTGGAATCAGAAAAATGGGAACACTATACTGAGATAGGTACATATT
>CAJNOP010001303.1:2486-37044 GCA_905250075.1 Rotaria sp. Silwood1
GATTATACTAGTTGAAATCGGATTTTAATCTGTAATCGATTTTCAATTTCTTCAATTGATTTTTAAATATTCTAAATTAATTGAAATCTTCGAGTATAGAGGAGTACGATTGAATCAAAACTTGATTCTTTTACTTATATAGTGAAAATTTTCTCGTTAAAAATATTATCATTCTCCAGGAAAAACATCGAAAGTAGCAATCCAATTATAAATATTATTTTGCCGAAGAACAGTCACATTCTAATCGTGAAAATTTTCATTATATAAGCAATAGAATGCAACTTTCGTTCAATCATAGTCGGCCATAAGAGAAGATTTCAATCGATTTTCATTTTGATATTGGTACAAAATCATTTTAACTAAATCCTTAAAAATTTTCGTTGCGTCAAACCTCATCGAAACCTCACATCCATTGATACCGAGACCTACGACAAGAGAGGATACTTCTCGTACCCTAAGGATATCATCTTCATCCAGTTCCAAAGTAAAATAAAAACACCAAAGATCCCTCGAGAATCCAAAGCAGACGACAGATGCCACTTCTCCTACTTTACTTAGATTATGTTGATTGATTATAAGGCTGAAATTCGAAAACGGGATTAAGACATACACGAAAATGAAAAATTCACAAACTGATGGATTCAACCAAAGTACATAATGTAGGCCACTTCTGATATTCCAATCCTATTACCCTGAATCAGTGTAGTACTAAAATCTAAAAGTCCGATTGAGTCACAGGGAAAAATCAAACATTCAAAGATCGAAAGAAGCAATCAAAGTACACAAGGTAGTCGACTTTTGGTATTTTTATCCTATTATCCTGATTGAGTGAAGTAGTAAAATCCAAAAATCTGATTGAGTCATAGGGAAAAATCAGAAATTCATAGATCGATGGAAGCAACCAAAGTACACAAGGTAGGCCACTTGTGCTGTTTTAATCCTATTATCCTGATTGAGTTAAGTAGTAAAATCCAAAAATCCGATTGAGTCATAGGGAAAAATCAAAATTCAAAGGTCGAAAGAAGCCATCAAAGTACACAAGGTAGGCCACTTTTGGTATTTTAATCCTATTGTCCTCATTGAGTTAAGTAGTAAAATCCAAAAATCCGATTGAGTCATAGGGGAAAATAAAAAATGGACTGATTGATCGATAATAGTAAAGTTGAGGAAGGGTTTCATATGTGACACTGTAAGCGTATCATTTAGATTGAGTTTAAGGATGAAATCCAAAAATGCGATCGAGGCCTATGACGGAATGAAAAGTGGCAGATCGAGCGAGAAAGTCAAAGTGGAGGGGCGGACTGGATAGGGCAGAAGGGCTCGATTTAGATTTTGATAGAATGGGGTATGGGATGGCTTTTGAGGTGAATCCTTCTTCTGTGATTCAACGGGTAGATAAAGCTGCGTCGATGTTGAGGAAGTGATTGGAGGGTTTCCACTGGAATAGTTTGAAAATAGAGGAGTTTTCTCTATAGGGTGCGTTTTGAGTTAAGGGAAGTTTTTCTTTGGTGGGTTGTGTTAGCTGCGGTTTTGGCAGTAGCAGCGAATGATGTTCGAGAAGATGTTCGTATTTGTTTCTATAGAATTGTAAAGTGAGTAATGATTTAATGCTGTATTCGAGTTTGATTATGTGTGGGATGAGGGAGACTTAATGTGTATTTTTTGCGTACGGAGGGACGGGGTGTGGGTGTGGCTTGGGGTGTGGGTGTGGGTATGAGTGTGAGTGTGGCTGTAGATGTGCTTGTGGGTGTGCGCGTGAGTAATGTTTTCGTTTCTCCCACACCCACACCCATCCACACCCACACCCACACCCACACCCACACCTACACCCACACCAAAAAAAAATAAAAATAAGATAAAGAAATTTTTAATTAAAGAAATAAAGAGATAAACTAACCTATGTCCAATAAAAATAGCTTTCTTTAATTGATAATAGTCAAATATAAGTTGAATTGAATGAATAGTTTCAGACATATTTGGAATATCTTTAAGAGATGGATAACGCATACATATACATCGCATTGATATTAATATAATACGATGTCGTCGAGAAAATTCTTTATGAATACGTGCAATAAAAGGTTGATACATTATAAGATCAGCACCAATTCCATGAAAAAAAATTATTGGATCTTCTTCTTCTTCTTCTGCATTACATGTTTCATCATGATAGGTCCAAAATGAAAGATGACCTATGTGCATAAATTGATAGCCTCTTAAATAAAAAATACTTGAAGAAATAATTCCATTCAATAATGTATTTGTAAGAAAATATAAAGCTAATGGACGAAAAATAACACGAACAGGATCAAGAATATGTTTCATATGTGATATTGTATTAGTTACTTCATCATCAGCTATTCTTAATTGATAATCAATTTCAATTTTTTGAATAAGTGAATAAAATTCTTCATATTCTTTATCATTTAATTCTTGTAATTCTTTTGAATAAAAAGCATATGCTAACCAACCAACTAAACTCTGACGATCAATGTTATGAAAAGGACAATCCATAAACCATTTACTTAATGTATGTCGAAGATTTTTTATATTTGAAAGTGCATTTGAAATAATACGATCACGTTCCATAGATGTTAAATGAGATGGAGGAATTTGATGTTGAATTTTTGAATATAAATATGATTGATAAATAAGAAAAATAATTTCTATAATTGACCATATTGTTAAAAATATTCTTAAATATGATGATGATATTGGTATAATAGAAATATTCAAAAATAATATTTGTATTAACCAAATAATTGATAATGGAATAATTGATGATATAAAAATAATTAGTAGAAAAGAACATAATGCAAGAAAATGACTAGATTGATAAATTTCTAATAAACGATTGATTAATGATCGATCAACAAAACGAATGGTGGTGATTTATTTTTTGCACATTATGTTGTAAAAATCTTTGGAAATATACCTGGTCAAGAACGTCAATTGTGGCATCAGGAAGATATCACCTACTTACCTATTACAGTAGTTGTTCCATTACCCGATAGTTTAAGAGGACATTTTGGTGTTCGTTGTGAAATTAATAATACATTTAGTGGTACATTATTTTTTAAATCACATGGCACATGGTACTTGGAGACAAAAAATTTATCAACTCAAAATAAAACTATTCCGATCCGCCGTAAGTAAAAAAAATCGAATAAAATTGATGACATATTAACACACGATTTTTAGGAGCAACAGCGTGATCATGATATAAATTGTAGCCAAGGAAACAAAAACAAAAACAAATGCATTTCTTTTCCAAAAGTTTATTGTTTTTTTTATGCTGATTCCTGCTACTTGTTCGTCAGATTTAATTTCATTTTTCTGACTTTATCTTGTTTTATTTAATAAAACAAAAACAACAAGAAAAATATAATGATGTACTAAATTATTATGATTATTATTATCAATCTATATGATATATGTGTTGTGGACTATCCAATATATTATAACGAGTACACAGTATCAGATTTTTTTCTACTTAATTTCTTTCTGAGAAGACTTTACTTCGAATATAAGAGTAAAAAAAAATCGCAAAAATTTGCAGAAAACTGTGTGATATGACACACAAAAAAAGGAAAACAGACATTGTTATTGTATATCTGTTGAACTCTGAAGCTGACGAATAAGAAAATAATATCGTCTCATAGCGATAATTGTTGACAGAAAGAACAATAATGCTTTGTACTATTGTTTACGAAGATGTATAATAAGAATGATGCATAACATAAAAATCGCTTGATATTAAAACAAAATATGATGACAAAATTCGAGGATCTGTCCGTCGAGTTGTTCTACGAAATATTTATTTATTTCCAGTTTCATGAAATACTCAATATTTTTTCTAATGTTAATTCTCGATTTACTAATATCGTTAGAAATATACCATTTATTCGCGTTTATTTGGGTCTGAATGGGATGAGTATAGCAGTAACTGAATTCTATAAAATACATTTATTACAACAAAATATATATAGCCGTCTTAAATCATTATGTGTCTCACATACATTAACTATTGATGATGGCTTATGGTTAGCATTAGATTTATCTGCATTTATCAATCTTCGTCATTTATCTCTAATCGATATTAAACGTTCTTGTTTTGAATTGATGCTCAATACGTCTTCACCCAACACATCTCTTGTCATGTTTAGTATACGTTATTCAGAATTCTATCAAGCTGCATATACATATAAAGGTGTACCTGAAGGTGCATATTATGATCGAATCTTTTGTTTATTTCCTTTATTACGTGTATGTCACCTTCGTTTTTGGCGGTATGTATACGACTCTCAAGTTAGTCAAATAGTTCTACCACTTAATAAAACTTTTATACCGATTGAAACAAATCTTTTGAATTTACAATCACTTGTACTTCGAGAATGTTCGCCAGCCTTTCTGTTACATTTACTTGGACATCATCCACAATTGCAAGAGCTCAGCTTTGATTTGTGTACTCCTTGGCTACCTGATAAACATCCACTCATCAATGATTATAACAAGTAAGTTTCTCTTGTTGAAGTCAAAATAAACATTATGATATATATAAATTTATTCAATAATATTAACATAACAGATTATAATTGACAATGAATTGTTTTGTGAATTACTGACACCATTTTTACAATAATATGTTTTTCAATCAACTATACAGTGTTTAATTATAAGATGATAATTTGAAAAAGTTCTATGTTGTTTCAAAGACTCATGAAGGAACTCAATGAATATGAGAGATGAATGTAATGAGAATTAAGCAACAGGTTTAAATTTTTGATAACATCAAAATATAAATTATGATATTTTTTTATTAGGAAAGGATAATCAACTGATATCCAATCATAGTAAAAGCAGAGCTGAGTTTTTCTCTTTTATATTCGATTTTATGATCGTCATACTTTTCAATCTTCTCGATATGTATTTAAAAGAAAAACTCTTCTCATTTGTTTGTTATTCAAATCACATCGATTGACCATTGTTTTCTAATCTGAGATATGACTAGAACATATAAGAGTTGAATATAAAACTTCAAGATTAGAAGGAAATAAAAATTCATGAGGGCTTGCAGGAATATTATAATATATTTTAAAATAAAGTTGCAATATCGGAGCATTCTCTTTTGAAAAAGTCACTAACTCTTTACCCTCGAAAGCTAATCATACAAAATGAGCTTAAAAAAATCATATACCTTTACAAAGTCTTGATGAAAGAAAATTGTTTTTAAAACAATAATCATTGAGCTTTAATACCAGCTTACGAGAGAGAGAAAAAACTTGTTTTTTTTTGATACAAAACCATTATCATACAGTAAGTCAATGATGTTCATCTTTGTGAATATTTGATAGTAAATGATTAAATGAATTTCGATTGTCTATGAAAATTTTCTCGTAGTAGTCGCTAATTATTTGTTATAGTTTTATTGATGAATTTGTTTTGGATTTTGTTCATAACTTTTTCTGAAAAAAAAATATTTAGTTAAACATTAGTCAAAGAAAAGAACACCTGTCATATAAGTGTGAAATAGATGTAATTAGACGATGAAAATGGATGTGTTTAATAATAAGTTCATTATTATCATTATCATAATGATACAATACATGATGATAAGATAGAAATTTGTTGTTGTATACAAAATTTTCATCGTTTCTGCGTTATGAAAAGAAAAGTATTTTCAGTATAAAAATATACAAACTACTGTGCATAAATAATTAAAACACTAGTACTGTATGATATGGTGTCAATGAACAATGGAAAAGAGTATTTTTTAGTAAAAAACTGAAATACTATATCATCTATTTATGATTATTTTTTTTGTTAATCTATTTTAGTCGAGTTTCTCGTATTGATAAACGTCTAGTTCCCAATCTACGTCGTCTTAAGATAACATTAAACTATAATAGTTATGCTACGGAACTACTTGACCAATTATTTTATCATGATGTTTTATATTCACTAACGAACTTCACATTAGTTGGTATGGTGAATGGACCCTATATTGTTTGCAAGTTACTATCAATGCTTTGTCACCAATGTTCATATAGGTTGGCTGTTAGATGGATTGTGAAAACTACAATATCATTTTCGAACACAAGTATTATCTTGTTAAATACGTTACAACAACTGAAAGGACGAATACCAATAGAATTAGAATTATGTTTATATGAAAACAGTTATTCTATTAGTGCTTTCACATTACCACGAATTGACAAATCTTTGGATGCTTATAGTTATTTTGACAAAAGTACTATTTGCGTGTATGTATCATTTTGAATTTCTTTTATAAAAAATGATGTTTTTTCAATTATTTAGACAAAGTCGTTGGTCATATACTGTGCCGACTTTGAACAATCGTTTGACATATGTCAATAATATTACATTGGATGGTAGACGCTCTCAAATTGACAACGAATTTCTCTGTTGCTTACCAACTATTATTTCTTGGCATCAAATCATTTCGCTGACAATCAATGATTCATTTGACCTATGTCAACTAAGTTTGATCTTATCAAAAATGATTCATTTACGTAGTTTAGAACTTCATTATCACTTCAATTATAATGTTGATGATGATTGGAACAATCAAAATTTAATGAAACTTTTCAATGATACTTCTTTGTGCAATATACTCACGTCAAATGGATTACAAAAACTACATCTTTATACGAATTGGGAATATCCAGATACTATAATCATTGCTTCTTTAATTGTGAAACGATTACCACATCTGGAAATCATCGAGTTAAATTGTCATAATAGTAGTCAAGTTCCTGAAACATTACATATATTAATGAACGGTCTTCCGAAATTGAATTTTATCATTTTTCATGCTTTTTTGACTGGTGAAAAGCAACAGGAGTTAAAAATGCAAGATCTTCAGAAGCATTGTACGCGTACTTATAGAATTGAAGATCTTGAACCACTTGCCGATATGACAATAATTCATATATGGCTTTAATAACTCTAAACTATTAAATTTCTGTATTTATTGATAGTTATTTTTTCGTTCTAAAACTATAATATAGTGGTTGACTATGATTTATGAAAGAGATAGGAAGGACAGAAACATTGAAACTTGTTCAATATTAATACAAATCTCAAAAGATGTTTTTGTTATTATTGTATTTGATAAAAGAAGCAATCAAAATTTTGTATTGTCATCATTAGATTTATTAATAATTGAAGACTTAATAAAAAAAAACAAACTTCGGGAAAATGAATATTCTTTTTATAGAGAAATTTTCAGTTCATTTTTTGAAATATTATTATCATCTTTCTTTAGTTTTTTTTTTATATAAAAGATATGATCATATTCGGCATTGTGAACAATGAAGAACAGTGTAATAATAAATTAATGCTTAAAATAACAAAAATTAGTAGTACTCGAAAAAAGAAATTACTCAGATTGATTTCTGCTTTTCATTCAGTCTCATTGACATGTGAATAACTTCATAAATCTAAACTTAAACAGATGTTGTCTACACACTATAAATACTCTTAAAAGTTTTTGTTTAGAACCTAAATAAAGATTATCATAATCACTTTGAACTTCAGACAATATCATGAGATTAGTCAAAAGTCAATGTTAACTTGAATCATCGATAAATAATTGTAAAATATTAATATTGATTTTATATTTTTCTTGTTAATATTTGAAACTTGATGTAAACAAACGTGAACAAAAATTACTTTGAAGAACTTGGGTGTGGGTGTAGATGTTGTTTACTTACTTTGTGCCCACACCCACACCCACCCCACCACCCACACCCTAAATGACTCTTTTTCATGAACTCGAATCAACTTCTTTTTTTCGGGTGGTGCTATGAGAATGTAATCGCTTGACATAGTAATCGAAATGATAGTTGAAAGAATATCATCATTCATATCATTTTCATTAGCATAGAGATTAAGAAAATAAATCACGGGTAATTTAAAGTAACGAAAAAAGAGTAGATTTTCGTTTGATATTATTGCCAGACGATGTAGCGTTTCATTGTTGATGTTTTCCAATGCGGAAGAAGCAATTTTCAACTTCCATATTATTGATCCGTGTGCTGCCGATTGACGATTTAAGTTAGCGAAAGAGTCATAATTATCTAAAAGTGTTTGAAAGTTTTCTCGAGTAGTAATTGGTTCTTGTACTTCTTTCAAAAACGTTAAGAATTCAATTTCATCACTGATTTTGTATAAAGTAAATAGATCGGATGGAAGTTTGAAACGTTTAAGACTGATTGTATTAGGTCCTGTTTCGATAAGATCATGTAATCCTTCAAAATCATTCGAAATATGATCATAGTTTTCTTTAAGAACTTTAATATTCTCTTCTGACCATAAATCAACTAAAAAAATAACGCCGTTTAGATGGATCTTCTATGAAAAGGTCTTCTTTCCACGCATCTATCCAACATTGATGACCTGTGAGACCAGCAAATGATTCGAATATGTATGTGTTGGCAATATCATTAGGTAGACGATCTTTATTTGATATCCATGTCAGTACGGACTTGTTCACCCTCTGATCAATCTCGTTCTGATCCTCGGCAGAAAATGAACATGTTCCATTCGGAAACCAATGAGCAATACGAGAACAATGTCGAAGACCAACTAAATCTCGTGGTTCCCTATCAATAGTTGACCAAAATTGCTCAATACATGAAGGGGATCGTTTTAACTCGAAGAATAAACGAAATGTATGTTGGATACGATGATTATATTTTTCATATGTTATAAATTGAACAACTTCTTTCTTTTGATCATTTGAATCGAATGATTCTAACATTCTGACCATATAACGAGCAGAAAGATATTCTTGAAAGGTGCGATGAATGAAATAATAGATATTTTCGACGATTAAAGGCGAAGGGTTTCGTGTTTGAGGTATAAGTAAAACAATTTGTAGTACGGAGAGACGTAGTGGACCTACAACGTTGGTTATTTCTTTTCCAGTAATCGTGAATCGATGTTCTTTTGTTGCATCAAATGCCAAACATTCCAAACAGGCAAAAGCTATAGCATTGGGTTCTTGATAAATATTTTTTTGAACTAAAGCGGCGTTACACAGACAATGAAACTTTAGCAAATATTGTTGCAAGAGATGGTCACACATTTTCTGATAGAGTTCTCCAATAGTCATTTGAACATCTAATTTTACTTTTCCTGTCTCCCATAAACTACAAATGATTTCGAGACATGCAGGAACACGTGCTGTTTGTAAGAGGTTTTTAGAATTACTAATAAATGACCAGCATTCCCTGGCAGTAGTTCGAAAGATATACGAAAAATAGTTGTATATATATTTTTCAATATCTTGATCAGTGAAACTTAAAATCTGAAGTTGAATATCGTAATAGAAATCATATGTTGCATACGGGCGAGATGTTAGAATTAGACATGATTTGTCAAATAATTCTTGTTCGATCGGAAGTAAATAAGTTGGAATCGTTCGTTCATAACATCCATCGAGAATCCAAAGAATATCTGATGAATTTTCAAAGAGATTTTTTAATTTTTGTTTGTCTAAATGGGGTGTGGGTGTGAGTGGGTGTGTGTGGGTGTAGGTATTATTCAACACTCACACACCATCCACACCCACTGACACCCTAACCCTTAAGCCACACCCACACCTACACCCACACCCACACCCACACCCTTTCGTGTATATTTGGTGGATTTTTAGAACTAGGATTGTCATTACGAATAATGAAATGTGTTTGACTAATACGTCGAAATGAAACACAAACAGCATGTTCTTTCCAACCAGTTGGAATAGTATATTCATCATTAATTTCAAGCTGTTTTATTTTACTTATGAGGTTTTTTGCGATTTTTCGATAATATTTCATTAATAATGATTGTGACGATTTTATCCGAGAAAAACTTTGATTCATCATTGGTTTAGTAATATTTACTGGAATAAGTAATATTCCAATAATAAAATAATATGTTTCTAAATTATGTAAAAGTTCTTTTTCAATAATTTCGATCATATGATCATCTTTGTTGATCTTCTTATCAATAATTGTTCGGACGAGAGTGTAAATACGCACTTGGAGAAATATTTCTGGTCTAGATCCATCACTTAAACTTCGTCCACGATGAGAGGCATTATCTATATCACGAAGAGCAGGAATAAGATTATCAAAGACTATTTTAGTATGTTCAGTAGTAATACGAGTATAAAGAAGACGACTTACAGTATAATCAAAAAGTATTTCATTTCCTTCTCTATGTAATCGATCATAATGATTGATATAGAATGTCCAACGTTTTTCAAGTTGTAATTTTGTTGGACTATTACGATGTTCATAAAGAAGAAGAAGTTCCTCGTGTCGACCGAGTTTTGCAGCCAATTGAATAGGAGAAATAAATGTGTTAATTAATCGATCAAAATGAGATACATTGCGATGAAAATATGATAAATGCCGATTAAAATCAGACAGATTATTATTAAAACAAGAAAAATTACAATCGACGCATTGTTCCACTAAATTTTTGACCATTTCTGAATTGCAATTATTTTTAAGTGTGTTATATAATTGTGTTTCGAGTGTTTCATTCATATAAGCAAAAAGATGTGTTGTTGTTCTTCAACATAAAACAGATGAAATAACATCAAGAAATGTCTACGTTACAACGTCTTTGCATTTGTGTTTTCTTTCTTTTTCTCTAACTCAACATGCGCTTGCTGACGACATTTTTTTCTTTTATTCATTACTTGTATTTTTCCAGGTTAAGTGATGTGTCAACAGCAAGCAATTTTTTTTTCGATGATAGGCAAATAAAAAAAGAAGTATTGAAGGTATATACGTGCATGGATTAAAGACGTTGTGGGTGTAGATGTGGCTGTCGGTGTAGGTGTGGGTGGGTGTGTGGATGTGGGTGTGTGGCTGTGGATGTCGGTGTGCGTGTGGGTGTGGGTGATTAATTGCTCTATATCCCCACCCACACCCACACCCACCCACCCACACCCACACCCACACCCACACCCACCCACACCCATAGCCACACCTACACCCACACACCCACACCCACACCCACACCCACACCCACCCACACACCCACACCCATACCCCACACCAATAGATGCCACAAAAGTATAGGACTTGAGGACCTATGGTTGCCATCATAATAGAGGATTTCCAGGCCTATAGATGCCCTCATAGCATAGAACTTGAGCAGCTATGGGTACCCTTATAATAGTGGACTTCAGAATCTATAGTTGCCCTTACAATATAGCAACTGAGGACCTATGGCTGCCCTCAGAGTATAGGACTTGAGAACCTATGGTTACTCTCATAATAGAGGACTTGCGGACCTATACATGCTCTCATAATATATAACTTGAGCACCTATGGGTACCCTCATAATACAGGACTTCAAGACCTATGGGTACCCTCATAAGAGCGGACTTGAGGAGCTATGGTTCCCTCCTAATATAGGACTTGAGGACCTGCTGGTAGCCCGAGAGTATAGTATTTGAGGACCCGAGGATACCACCAGAGTATTGGAGATGAGGACCTATGGGTACTCCGTACTATTGGACTATATCAATCCCAGTGAATTCTTGGTCAGTTCCAGCCAAATCCAATTCCAATTCTGGATATGGATTTGACTGGAATTGGATTTAGTGCATATCTAGTCCCATGCGATGCCCCCCCCCCCCCGGCATCCGCGCCGATGCCTCTAGCATCCCAGGAAATGCTAATGGCTTTCTAGGCGATGGCTCTAGCATCCCACGCAATGCTTGTAGCATCCCAGGTAATGGTTTCAGCATGCCAAGTGATGACTCTAGCAATCCTAGCAATGCTAGTAGCATCTCAGGTGATGCCTCTAGCAACTCAGGTAATGCCTCTAGCAGCCCAGGCGATGCTATTAACATCATAGGAAATGCGATTAGCATCCCAGAAAATGCTACTAGCATTCTAGGTGGTGCTATGAATCATCGCAGAGGGACTGAGAAGAAAAGTGAGCTCCAAATTTGGAGTTTGCGCAATTTGGAGCTCACTTTTCTTGACCTCTTGAAAATGGTACCATTGGATTCAGCATGAAATTCTGTACCTAACTCAACCCGATTTAGACTCAACTCAAATAGTATAGCGAATCACGTCAAAAGAAACCGAATATGGTGCTAACTTTATCGACGTATAGATTGTTCACAATTTTCCATCGCTCTGTTGAAAATTTATCAATAGTTAATTGATTAATGTATCAGTTATTAGTTGTTCAGAGGGTGGAACATTTAAAGAACGCATTATATTTGTATTACGCAAAAATTAATTAGATATTTTTAAATATTCGTCGAATCTCATTGGGTCGCATTTGAAACATTCAATTTGTGTTCAGATTTAGATGTTTTTTGCATTTTTCTCCAAAAAATACTTACCGCTGCCGCGATAGTTATTTCAAAGATTTACCGCGGTCGCGCCGCCATCGACATCTCTGGGTGAGAGTGGTGGATGTATCGTCACTCTCACTATCCGCGAAAATTTGTTGTTTACTCTTCATCTTTGTGAATGACGGCTCGCATATAATATTGTTTTTTCCTTTTTCTTACGGCATGTTTCAATTAGTCGAAATTCTGTTTTTCGCTCTCTGTCAGCAACTTGTGTGCACATTCTGTTTTTTTTTTCTTTCCTTATATAGTTTTTTACACTACTGTAGCTGTTCGTGTCTATCTTTGCTAATCGACCAGATCATTACTTTAAATGCCAGCCAAAATTTCTTCCAATTGACAATTGATGACATTTGATTCCATCTCAGTTAGAACAAGAGATTGTCCATCATAAAATTGCGACTTTAAGAGTTTGAATAATTTCAGTTATTTCAACAGTTACTAATTATTGAAATTTGTTGACGTCTCATCATAAAGCTCGGCGTAATAATTATTGAGTCTTGTTGGTCACATAATCAATACTTGACTACGAGATGTTATCGTCTGAATCGAAAGGAATTTCTGATGAGAAGCAGATCTTATGTTTCGAACAAGAAATTTGCGTTTCAATCTGGCTTGATCAAAACGATCTTGCAAGAATCGACGATATCGAGAAGGCGAAAACAGAACTTGAGCGGATGGTGAATATTGTTGAAATATTCGGTAATGTGGACCAATGCGTCGATTTTATTACGGATAGTCAAGACTGTCAAATTTTGCTGATAGTTAGTGAATCTGCTGCTGAAAAAATTCTGTCAATACTTCATGAGGACAACCAACTCAAAGCGATTTTTATATTTTCTTCGAATCGATTAGCGAATGTGTCTTGGATGGAGAAATACGACAAAGTTATGGGTATTATTAGTAGTGTCACATCAATATATCGGTTGCTGGAGGCGTACAAGCACAATGATAGTGTTGAATTCAATTTTATGAGCAATGTTCCTACTTCATTGACAGATGTCAATCCAGAAAACCAGCAGGACGTCATGTTTATGTATGGCCAACTGCTCAAATACGTTTTAATAGAGATGACTTATTCAGAAAGTGATCGGAATCAAATGTTCGACTTTCTTCGTAGTAAATATCAGAATCCGAAGGATATTGATAAAATTCATGAATTTCAATGCCGCTATGATCAAGTGGATCCTATTCATTGGTACACGAAAGATTGGTTTCTTTACAATGACTTGAATAAAGCATTACGTGAATATGATGTTACCTATTTGTATGAAATACGTGTCTTCATCAAAGATCTTCATCAGCAAATTGTTCGTTCCCATATGAAATCGAAAGAATCGACGATTTTGAAACTTTATCGCGGTATGAACATAGACACAGCTATTTTTGATGAAATGAAGATAAAATCGGGGAGACTATTATCTTTCAATTGTTTTCTATCTACCACAGCTAATAATGAGGTTGCCATGATGTACAGTGGAGCTCTAGGTAGCTTTCCTCATATGACTTCAGTGATCTTCGAAATCGATGTAGATCACTCAATATTTACTCCTGCCTATTATGTCGAGATAAAGGATAAGAGTCAATTCAAAGACGAAGAGGAGTTTCTTTTTACAATGGGCAGTGTATTTCGTATCCAATCGATTGAACCTCTCAATGACGGTAATATTTCGCGCATCAAATTACTATTAACCGACGATAACGATGTGGAACTAACACGACTCACTAGTTTCATGCGATCAGAGATAGAGACTCCGAATGAATTGTCTTTTATTCTACTTATGGCTACGTGGGGTAAATACGAAGAGACCATGAAGATCGGTCAGTTAATGATTCCAACGGTTTCTCAAGAGTTGAAACCAATCTTATCCGTCACATTGGCAGGCATCGCTTTGGAACAAGGAAAGAGAGAAGACGCCATGGTTCAATTACAATCATTATTCGATTTTTTAGATGAGCGATCTCTTATTTCAAGAAATAAAACAATAGCTAGTTTGGGAGAAACTATGCTCTGTTGCATGCAGGGTAAATGGGATCTTGCTGCAGAAAATATCGAGGAAGTGTATGGTATCAAAACATCTCAAGCTTCAGAATATGAACCAATATCGTTAGGAAAAGGTTACTTAACAATAGCCACTATCCGTTTTAATCAAGGACGTTTATCCGATGCTGTCTCCTCTGCGACCAAAGCATATGAACTTCTCAAAAGTAGTGTGCCAAGCACACACCCATACCTTGCTTCGTGTCTCCAAATAATTGCTGCGATAAAGTTTATTACAGGTCATTTGGATCAAACATCTGCCATATTAGAAGAGATTGTCAAAATTCGACAGCGTTCGCTACCACCAGAACACCCGCACAGAAGAACGATTGAACTGGCAACTGAATACTGCAACTTTTCACACGGTGATAACTTTCATTCGGAATCACAAAAAGAATTTTTGCAGACGATTTCCACACAGCTACGATCCAGCATCGTAAGCAATCAGCATTCATTATTGCTACAAGGTTTTGCATATTTTGGGGAAAATAAGTTTGACGATGCCTTATCTATAATTAATGAGTATGTCGAAACAATACAAGGAAAAACTTTCCTGCTGAACCAAATTCAATGGTCTTATGTGCATTTCATAAAAGCGGAATGTAATCGTAAAAGACAAGAACTAGAAAAAGCCCTGGAATCTTACAACAAAGCCTATGAAGCCTTAAGGGAAAATATTGACGAGTCATATCCATATGTGGCGAAGGTGTTACAACAAATCGCCAGCATCTATGCAGGACAGAACATGTTTGATGAGGCATTTGCTGTATGGGAAAGACGCATAGATAGGCCAACAGGCATTTCAAGAGAGGATGTCAACACTTTCAACAATACTCGCTTGCAGAGCATCGCCAACACATATACAAAGCAAGGTTTCTATTACGAAGACTGCGAACAGTATGAAAATGCCTTAGTCAGTTTTGAAAAGTGCCTCGAAATTCAAAAATCTTCTCTGTCCATAAACTATATTGGCATTCAACGCACTCATTGGTTTATCGGACATAATTACTTAACACAGAAAAAGTACGACAATGCCTTGGCTAGTTTTCAAGAGTCGCTAAATATTATACAATTATACCACCCAACACGTACAAACGATTTGATTTGCGCTTACAAAGATATTGGTATGAGTTTTGAACATTTGGGAAAGTTTTCTGATGCACTTATACACTATGAAGCGGCTCTACAAATTCAACTAGAATCTTTATCACCAACAGATCCAAGTATTGCACATACTCGGAGGCTCATAGGATTTTTGCATTGTCAGATGGGAAATCCCGATCAAGCTTCACTCCAATATACGAAATGCTTAGAGATGAACTTGACAGAATGGCCGTTTCCATTGGGTCTGATTGCTGATGGTTACCTCTTCATCGGATATCTTTACCACGACCAACAAAAAAATGAAAAAGCTTTGTCGCACTTTCAAGAGTCTCTTAGAGTTAGAAAGAATTGTTCACCTATCAACCCGTTGCATTCTGCTATTGTTTACACACAAATCGGAAATGTGTGTTTCAAGCTGCAAAAATATTCTGATGCACTTGAAAACTATCAACTCGCTATGGACTTTCGACTTCAAGTTACGTCATCAACGGATCAATCGATAGGAGACATTTGGACACGCATGGGAATGGTTCACATTGAATTGAATGACTATGAAAGAGCACTGTTCGCAGTCAAATCAAGATTTAAGATTGAGCATTCAGAAATGTCATTGTCGGAAATAGAAGAATCAGGTAGATCATTTATACTAGGATATTTATTTAACAATTACCAGCAGTCAGATGCGTTGATAAAATGGCAACAGTTTTTAGACTTTGAAGCACGTTCGTCGTCTGCAGACTATCCGAATCTTAGCAATGCCTACAGAAGAATTGGTTGTAGTCTTTTCCTTGAGAAAAAGCATTCCGACGCACTCTGCAACTTTCAACGTGCTCTACAGATTCGACTTAAATGTTCATCAAAAACGGATCCTGAGCTTGCCAAAGATTACTGGTACCTAGGTATCGAATACAGTCTCTTACATCAATTCGATGAGGCATTATCAAATTTGCAAATGTGCTTGTCTATTCAGACTAGTCTGCTTCCATCGTATCATCCTGATCTTGCTAACACTCACAAAATGATAGGCGACATTCTCCAAGATCAACAGAAACTGACGGAAGCACTGGACTACTATGAGTCGGCTTTGAAGATTTTTAATCAAGCTCGGCCATCAGCAAATCTAGAAACAAGTAAAGACGATATTGAGCATTGCAAATGTTCTCTTGCTGATATATATGGTAGTATTGGCACCATTCATACAAAATTAAGTAATTTTCCTTGTGCACTTCAAAACTTCCAGAATGCTTTAGATTTCCGACTTGAATGTGCATCATCGACGAGTCAACGGGTTGCCAAGAATATGGACTATTTGATCAATACTTATGTTGCCATGAACAATTACGAAAAAGCATTGTTCATATGTAGAAAACAGTATGAAGTTATGCATCCTACTAGTAGTTCCTTTCTTTCCAATATCGACAGTTTTAGTTACGGGATTATTCGAAAGAAATATTTTTCGGTATATTCACTTAACGACAATCTAGAACATTTCCAACGCTTTTTGCAGTTTCAAATGAACTCACTTTCTTCAGATCATCCTCATCTGGCTCCAACTTACGCTCATATCGGTGATCTATTGAAGAAAGAGAAAAACTTTTCTGAGGCACTTAACAGTTATGGACATGCTTTGAGTATTTTACAGCGATACTTATCATCAACGAATTCAGCACTTCTTGAAGTACCCAACATCTTCTTAAATACGCATCTTGCTTATGCCTATGAAAGCATTTCTAAGCTTCTGTACAAGCAAGGAGATCTGCGTGGTGCACTTGAAAACTTGCAACACACAATGAAGGCTCGACTCCAATATCTACCACCAACTGATTTAGCGATTGCGGAACTTCACACCAGGTTAGGTGATCTTCAAGTCTCTTTACAACGAAACGAGGAAGCCTTGTCAAATTTTGAAAGAGCATTAGTTATTCAAGCGGTTTCACTACCAGCTGATCATTTGGATATTGCCGAGACACATACTATGATTGGTAGGATTCTCTTACGGCAACAGAAATTCAGAGAAGCACTTAAGAGTTACGAATGTGCTCTAGAAATTTTATTTGAATCTTTTGCCTCAGCAAATTTAGCAAAAGATGAAACTTCGATTAAATCTCGAAATAGTTTTCTCGTTGATATTTATGCTCTTATTGGTGATGTCCATTGCAAGACAAGAAGCTTTTCCGAAGCATATCAAAACTACGAGCTCGCTCTAGATATTCAACTAGAATGTACATCAGTAATGGATCCAACGACTCAGAAAATTATTAAAAAGTTGAACTGTGTTCACCGTTTATTGGTTCGATTGATTATATAGTGTACTAAAATCTTCCTAATGTTGATCAAACTAGCTGAAATTTTGACGAATAAAAGAGACTGATTTATAGTCTTTTTTATTCGAATAAGATGAATAAATACTGATTTAAAATGTTACAAATGGTTTTAGTAAAGAAATGCAACATATTATGAAATGAGCAAATGTTATGTGGAAGAATCAATACATAATTTTGAGTCCTAGTTACAAACAATGTCAAAAAAATAGCAAAACAGACTGCACAAATGTGCAAAAAGAAAATCTTTAAAACAACTTAAGTTAAACTATTAATTTGATGTGGAACGTTATTAATATATCCGTGACGCCTCGCAAAAATCGGAGTTTATGGTTCGAATATTCCAAATATTGT
Organism: Rotaria sp. Silwood1; assembly: GCA_905250075.1. Taxonomy (NCBI): domain Eukaryota; kingdom Metazoa; phylum Rotifera; class Eurotatoria; order Philodinida; family Philodinidae; genus Rotaria; species Rotaria sp. Silwood1. The sequence continues at coordinate 20,704 of CAJNOP010001303.1, forward strand.
AATTGATGACTTTTAGAATGGCTATTTCTAAAGATTTTCTTTTTAAACATTAGTATTCTGACGTTAGTGCAATCTGTTTTGCTGTTTTCTTGACATCATTTGTAACTAAAACTCAAAATTTTGTATTGATTATCCCATATACCGTTTTCTTACTTCACAATAGGTCGCATTTCTTTGCGAGTGTAGGTGTGGGTGTGGCTCTTCTCTTTTCACATTCACATCCACACTCACACCCACACCCACACCCTTCGAATTGATTTAATGGTCAGTTTTTGATACTTTCTGTGGATACAATGATAATCCATTGTATAAACAAACACTCTTGAGATTATAAAGTGTATTCGATTTACAAAAAGTCAAATCACTCTTATAGATACTCTTAATAGAAATGAGGATCCATTGAGTTTATTCGAGACAAAATAAACTCACGGTAATTAGAGATTTATTCTCATTTTTGGATACGCATGACTTCTAATTCAAATTCAATAAGGGTATTAATTTGAGTATGAATTTTCTTTTGACTCACAATCACAACGAATTGACATTTGTTTTAAATGCAGAATGAACAAAAGAAAATCTTTTTAAATATTTTTATAAGTATTTCAAATAATTTTACTTATTTTTCATTGTTAATTAAGCCATTAGAAAGCATTTTATCTTTAAAAACAATCAGTAAAATTTTAATAATTTCATTTGAAATTTTTTTTTCATAGTTTGAATTTGATTACGAAGAAAATTATTTGAAATCAATTAGCTAGATCATGTTTAATATTATTTGAAAGCAAAAAACAAAAAATTTTAATAAAACATTTCAATTCCTCACAACTTAAAAATGACAACAAAAATAATTTGAATTCGTTTCTCATTTCAATAAAAATAATTCATTTAATTTCATTAAAATATTTTATTTATTAAAGAAGATTGTTTTCTTGATTTCTATTTCGCTTTATTCGATTGTTTTTACATTAAAATCATATAAAATATTTTCAACGTTAGAAAGTAACTGTTAAACAAACCTTTATATTTATCATTTTATAAAATTTTTATCACAATTTTCACTAATGATTTTTATTCGACTTTTTATGAATAAATAAGAAATAATGAAAAACAGAACATTTAGTTTAAATTTAATTCTTACGCAAATAATTTATGTATTTCAAAATAAATATGATACAAATTGATTTATGTTCATTGATGATCATTAATTTATTCATCATTTGAAATTCGAGTTATTATTTGCTTTCATTGAGCATTAAAAAAAAAGTTTAACAGATTTTATTTGTAAATAATGATGAGCATAAAATTAAATCATTGTGGAAAATAAATTTTCTTAGAAATTGTTTTCAAATAAGAGAAAAGAGATCTAATATGATGATTAATCTGATTTGTTTAAGAACATGTCATGAGAATTTTTCAGCAAAAAAAAACGTATTTTAAAGAAAAAGAAACAGATGGATAAGATAAAAGTTTTCTTCAATTAAAGATAAGTCAATAAAAAATTATTAGGAAATTACTTAATCATGAAAATATCAATGATTCAAAATATTTGTTTTGAGAAATAGTTTCTCAGTTTATTTTCAACTATTTCAAATCTCTAGTTTTTCCAAAAACATTAAGGAAAGTTATCTTCATGAGTGATAAATAAAGTATCGAACCAAATTAAACCATTTATCGAGTACGGACATAAAACATTTAGAGCAACAAAAAAGTTATTTCACATTTAATTAATGTTAATAAAAAATGATGAATTGTAAAAAAGATCTTAAAAACTCATTTAATAATCAATCAAAGAACAAATCAACTTCCAATTTTATATTTCACAAAGTAACCATTCGATTAACAGTGAATTTAAAGAATTCTTCGAACAAATTACATTTTTTTCTAATTGCTTGTATCTTTTTATTTAACAAATAACCATGAACTTTATATCAGATTATTTCACAGAAATCCATTTTAATTCGAACAACCTTATCCATATTTTTACAACGAATTTAAATTAGTCTAACGAACTTTATTCATTAGATCAGCTAAAAATTAGATATCAACTTTTTTTTTCAATATTCATTAAAAAGTATAAGAAAATATTTTTTTTTACTGATAAAATCATGTATTGAAAAGAGAAAAGAATTGTTAACCGTAATTCATTCACAAAAAATAAACTCATATTATCATATAAAGTTTTCGATGAATTTACCTTCACGTATATTAAACAAAATTCCATGTAGAACTTTATAACTGTATAAAACTATAAAACGATAAATAGCGAACATTTACAATTACAAATAAACGTTCGAACACAAAAACAGAAGTTTTTCATCGATATTCACATTTGATTTATTTCTATACCATTTAACCAGTTTAGCTTTTCCCGCTAAGTCGACAAATATTCATCTCGGTTCTCTGTCGACTTGGATGGTTAACAGAAAGAAATTTCTTATTAATAGTCAATGCGTGGTGAATATAATTAAGTGCCATTTTTCGCTTGTTCCGACTTTCATAACAAACACCAATCTTATTCAAACTGTCAGCAATGTTGACATGATCAGATGGATAAAACTTTTCTCTCATTTTCAATGCTTGTTGATAATAATCAAGAGCTTCATTATATTTTCCTTGGTTATCGAAAATAAGATCGACGTTATTGAGGCTTGTAGCAATATCGATATGACCAGAAGAATGAAGTTTTTCTCGAGAGTGTGGGCGTCGGTCTGAGTGAGTGGGTATGGCGTGTGGGTGTGTGTGTGAGTGTAGTTGGGTGTGAATGTGGATGTAGGATGTGTAGCTCCACGAAATTAACAGTCACACCCACATCCCACACTCTTAGAGTTCCTCAAAATTTCAAGGATTTTTGCAGTCTCTTCTCAAGTTTTCATCCTCTTGGTTTTATCAATACGTTTTGCTTACTGATGTTTCATTCCTATATGTTCGATTACGATCTAATTGAGACACAGTTATGCCGTAAGTGTGATCACACTGTGATCCATAATTGCGAAAAACTACGGCGTGATTACACACAAGTGCGATACTTTCACATTTACTATGCGGCACTTCGATTCTTTCATCGTAACTATGCGTAGGTGCGTCACAGTTTTTCGAGCTATGATTAAAATGTGACGTAGTTACGCTGCAACTATGTCTCACTTCAATTGTAATTTTTCGCAATTATGCGTCACACTGCTATTGCTAATACCGTGTAACTATGCCATAGCTGCAAGACAAGAGACGACATGGATTATTCTTGTTAGAAATGCAATATTATCATTACTTTATTGAGTTTGTATCATTATTTCACTTATTACTACCCATGAAAAAAAATTTTGCATAAAACAGCGGTTCAAAGCCAAGTTTCAATAAGAAAACTATTTTTGCGTTTAAACGCATTATTATTTATTGCAACGCTTTTAAACGCGTTTAGAAGAAACGCAGCTTTCATCCTCAACCAAAGCCATATATTACATTGCTCGAACGCATTTCCCTGTATGAGTGCGGACTCATTCATTTTTCATGCATTTGAACGCTGTATTTTTACTGTTCTTTTACTGAACAAACAAGGGTGTGATGTGGGTGTGGATGTCGACGTCGGCGTGGCTGTGAGTGTGTGTGTGGATATACTTAGAGACAAGACTAACACCCACACCCTCTTTGTTTCGGAGTGATCGGACTTTCGATTAGCTCCGAGCACTCGAGAACAATTGGAGCAGCTGAAAAAAGGATTTGATGAGTTTCTTCTCATCGAGCGGTTACAAATTCGATGAGTTTCGAAGGCTCGAAAAGGAAATCGAATCACGACAACTGTACAATAGAAATATTTTCTCAGGAGTGGTCGAAAATCCGATCGTTTTCGAGCACTCGAAAACAGATCGTAGAGTAGAAAGTAAAGATTCGATGAATTTCTTCTCGTGAAATCATCACAAATGAGATGAGTTCCGAGTGCTCGAACACAAATCGACTAGTCGAAAGAAAAAAATCGAGAGGATCGAAACACTCGAGGACTCGGTTTTGGATATTTCGAGGGATGCAGATTTGGACAGAACGAACAAATCATAGTCGAAATTATTTTCGAGCCCTCGTCGTACCTCTTCAAGACTTTTTAAGGTTTGCTTGTTGGTTTTGCGTCATGAAAGTGAGGATGTGCGCTAAGATCTATAGGTATTTGCTGGTATTTGCAGGTATATTTCGTTAGAAACGATGCATCATACTTTTGTCATTCCAGTATTCTTGTAATGATGTTATATCAGCATTCGAATTTCGAACCATTTTCTTATCTTCATACTTTCATTATGCTGAGTCACATCTTTTTATTTCATGACACAATACATGTAAAGATTACATATTATTCTAAAACTATTATTTTGATATACGTGAACATGCGAAAATAATTTGACTAATTTCAGTTGCTGTTAATTGTTCTTATAATGACATTCATTTTGGTTTATCTCAATGGTCAGGACATAAACCAAAAATGTTAATAGATCAAGTTCCTGCTTTAGAATTTGCTGATAATACTTAATTAACTCAATCATTAACTATTGCTTGCTATCTACCATATGAAACAGGTCTAGCTAAAAAAAAACAATCTTGAATCTGTTAAAATAAAAGCAGTTTTTGATACACAATGTGATATTAAGAAAAAACTTTATATTTCAATTGATTTTAAAAAATAAGATTTTAAAAATTTAGATGAAGTAAAACAGTTTATTAATGAAGATCGATACTATTCATAATAACAAAAACTTCAAAAAAAAATTTCTATAGTATCTCTCTAATAAATTAATATGATTTTATTCAAGAAAAAAACCCTCACCTCACACTCTCAACTCAGTTATGTATTCCCCACAAAAAAAATAAACACATTTCAAAGTAGAAAAATGAAGTGAGATAAATATTACAGATGATAAGAACATAAACATGCAACAATGCTCCATGCCTCAGAATTAAATTGGTGAAGATGCATCTTCCTGTGTTGCTCGTTCTTATAGTTGGATGTTGGTGTGATATAAACATATTAGTAGACCAAAAAGGCGGGTATAATATTAGTGTTAATGGTCGTATATGGCTTCGTTCAGCTCGAACAGCTATATATACAGATAACAAGTGGTATTCATCAGCGGATGATTCTCTACCATTAATTAATATAACTTATGCACAAGGTAATGATTCAAATTTAGGTATTTGGAATGAAACTCAATTAATCTATGATCTTGTTCGAAGTGAAATACATACAAAAATAGTAGGTCATATACGTCAATGGAATTCAATTTCTGCAATTACATTTCATTTGGATATTGGTGATCAAGTGATGATTAATACGATTCCTCTTGACATGGAACATGTTCGTACAGTTTTTCCATCATTTTATATTGAACAAATGGATAAGAATGATCAAAGAGGTTATTTTACGTTTTCAGGTAAGATTTTTTGTTTTTTGTATTATTCTATTTTTGTAGAATATTTTCATTTAGGAATGATGACAGGTGAAGATGATAGACATGCAGGTAATTTGGATTCATCAAGTATAGTTATTGATTCAGGAATGGAAAGTGGTCCAATAGTTATTTTTAATTTTACTCAACAAGGCGAAAATGATGTATTAATTCTTTCATCTTTTTCTCAATTTATGGCAACATCATTAAGTCAAACAAATAATATATTAGAATATGGTATTATGGGTTCAATAATATCCATACCTGCAAATTATAATTATTCAATGATTATATTTTATTCATCAAAAGGTATTAATGAAGGTATAAGAGAATGGGGTAAAACAATGCAACAAGCATATAATCGAACAAATCAATATCGTCTTAATGATTTAACTATTAATTATCTTGGTTATTATACAGATAATGGTGCTTATTATTATTATAATACAGAAAAAGGAATAAATTATGAAGAAACTTTGATTAATATTTATCATCAAATTCAACTTCCATTTCATTATATTCAATTAGATTCATGGTGGTATTATAAAGGTCTTAGAGATGGTGTTTCTCAATGGATAGCACGACCAGATATATTTCCTGATGGTCTTCAAATAGTTCATCGTCGATTAGAAAATCTTCCTTTAGCTGCACATAATCGATATTGGTCATATGATACTATTTATAAACAAAATTATTCTTTTGCTCTTGATAAACGAACTGAAAAAGCATTACCTATAGGCAATGATTCATTTTGGATTGATTTATTCAATCAAGCATATAATTGGGGTCTTATTCTTTATGAACAAGATTGGCTTAATCATCAAACAATTGATTTTTTACCAACACGTACTGATATTCATATTGGACATAATTGGTTAATATCAATGGGTAAAGCAGCTGAAAAATTAGGAATAAATATACAATATTGTATGAGTTTATCACGTCATATTTTACAAGCTTTAGAAATTCCACGTGTTACACAAACACGAGTATCAAATGATTATGCTCTTCATTTGATTATTCCAATAATATCTCAATGGAATATTGGAATATCAAGTATGTTTGCTGATGCAATTGGTTTAGCACCATTTAAAGATGTTTTTTGGTCTAGATCATTAGAACATGGTTCTCCTTATCCACCACTTTCTATGGAAATATTACCAGATCGAGAAATTTTAATTGCAACTCTTTCAACAGGACCTGTTGCTTCAGGTGATGGAATTAATTATACAAATATTGAACGTATAATGAAATGTTGTCGTAAAGATGGTTTAATTTTAAAACCAGATCGACCATTAACTATGATTAATATATTAATATCTGATTGGGCTTTTTATAAAAGTATTTCACAAGGAGAACTTTATTCAACAAGAACAACAATGTAAGTTTTTTTATTTTTAGTCTTCTAACTATAATTTTATGTTTAAGAAATAATCAAACATTTCATATCATTTTTGCATCAGCTATGAAACGAGATTATTTAATTTATCCTTCAATGATTGAAGCTCAATCTGGTATTATTTGGTCATATAATAATGCAAATGTTGTATCAACTTTCGATAATACTAATCCTTTGAATGTTTCAGCTAATCAATGTAATGACTTATCAATATGCCTTTGGTATGTATCCCCTTTATGGGAATTTAATGATTCAACTAAAACAAAATATGCTTTTCTTGGTGAATGGAACAAATGGACAGCTATTAGTCAACAACGAATCGATTCTATTGTCACTAATCTAGAAAAAACTCAAACAACAATTACTCTTCAAGGTGAACATTATGAAATAGTTCAATTAGCTGTCTATCATCATTCTTTACCTTCTTCTATTATAAGTTGTCAAATTTCATCTGATAATGCTTTTGGACAACTTGTTATTACTCCATCCGATGTGTTTTGTCGTTAAATAAATAGAAAAATAGAGTAGTTTGTTTTATATTTAAAAACATAAATAAATACATTTATTTTCAATAATTATATAAGACTAGCGAGAACCCGTGCATACTGCATGGCTGTTTTCTCCTTTAACGTATGATCTTAGACGTTTAACTTTTCATCCGGTAACAGACATACAGACACCCGATATTATGTATATAGATAGATAGCCTTATGGCCTGATACTCTTATATCGCACATATTTTTATAGTCCAGGTAGCCTTAGGCCTTATAGCCTTATATCCCTTGTAGCTCTTCTAGCCTTATCTCCTTATTGCTTTACCCCTTATTACCTACCCGCTTACTGCTTTACTCTCTTGAGAGCCTATGGGTACACCCATATAATAGTCCTTAACCCTTAAAAGCCGGAAGGCCTTATCGTCGCAATTTGAACAAGTTATTCGGTAAAACAGAAGGTGTAGTATCTCAATAAGAATCATTGATAATAAAAACAAAAAAAAAATCTTTTCTTACGGAGATATAAAATGTCTCTTGGAAGGGACATTCGGTCGTAACGGTCCAAAATTTTTCACTGTTATCAATTTATGTAAAAGCAATTTTTTCTTTAAAATACCTCTATTTATATGTTTCTTATTACTCAAGAAACTAATTCAAGCAATATTTTACAATTTTTCAAAATTTACACACTATCGGTTTCAATGTAAGTCTCGCTCAAATTTTTCGGCCCGTTAAGACCGAATGTCCCTTCCAAGGGACATTTTCTTCGTGCTATCACTATGTATCAACAGGTAACTTAAAAATTTAGGGAACAGTTTCATTCGGTAGCTTGCCTTTGTGCCTCTCAGAAAAGCCAAAATTCACGCTAATTCATGCTATATTTACGAAAAGGCATACATTGCAAAATACAAAATTGCATTTAAAAAATTCATGCATTTTCCAAAACCTGCTGCGTCCCCTGACAGTCGATTTTAAGAAATTTCTTTTCACTCTATACTCTATTAGGTCATCAAAGTCCAAAAAAATATTGGTCCATGTCTCAACGATTTTTTTACGTCTCCTATAGCGTTTTTTCAAATGTCCCTTAGAAGGGACATTCGGCTCTTAAGGGTTAAGGACCTATGGGTACCCCTATATAGTAGCCCTCTAGGACCTATGGGTACTCCATATAATAGCCCTTGAGGGCCTATAGGTACCTCCATATAATAGCCCTTGAGTACCTATGCCTACCCCATAGGATAGCTCTTGAGGACGTATGGATACCCCATATAATAGTCCTTGAGGGCCTATGGATACCCCAATATAGTAGCCCTTGGCGCCTTCCCCTTGTAGCCTTATTTGACCTTTGATCTTTGACCCGGCACAGACACACACTGAACACTATATATATAGATAATCATTGATCATACTTAATGGTAGTTTAGTCAAGGAAAAAGCAATGAATTTCAATATTTCAAAAGATATCATAAAACTGATGAAGATGCATTAAATTTTCCTAGTATCGTTAATAAAATTTTCATAGTTAGGAAAAGAGTTTCATTTTGTTAGGAATGCTATGTTAGTTTTGAGAGTCTTGAGATCATATACTTTGACGCTTTTAATTATATGGTGTGTTTGGTTTTTATATCAGATTATTTCTTTTTTCGTACGTTCTTTGTAAGCTTACTACCATCTTTCACGTATCCAGCAATATAATTGAGAATGTGTTTTCATCACCAATAGACTGCCTCGAGGAGAAGCTTTTTTCTAGCAGATATGAAGTGGAATCTAGTCTAACACTTTTATATTGAGCTTGTTCTTAAAAACAAGTACGTTCGTTGTTCATCGAGGACATGGAAGTCAACTAATTTGTAGTCAAAACCTTGTTGGTATTCAATGAGCTTCATAGTTTGCTACTTATTGTGCATCACATCGGTGTTTTAAAAAATTATACTGAAGACAACGGTGCACGCTTTATTAAGACGAATTTTCATTATATTTATGTTGTAAGAAATATTTGCACAAATTTAATTTGATAGTTTTTACTAATTCAGATTTCTTTCTAAATCTATTTGATAAAATTTCAAATCATAAAAGATTCTAAATAGTTGTTAACATAATAAAAGATTAAAGCAATTCTTAAATTTTTGTTTAAAATTTGAATACAAATAAGACAGATAGTTTGTCTGACGGTTGATTATTTTTAGAAATCAACTAGGATTTATTACATATTATCCATTTTTCATATTTTGTCTTGGCATCATGTAGCTTAAGATATATGAGTTTCACATTTTAGCCCCAAGGAAGCTGCACTAACAAGCTCTTTTTATGAAGAGAAGTGAGAGGAATTTCGTCCCAGGCCGAATTTCAGGTGATATTTCGGGCCGGACCGAAATTCTGGCCTCCCATCCCAAATATCATATTAGTTTTAACTCAACCCGTGGTTTTTCTGACTGAAATCTATTAAATACCACCTAAAAAGACTTAAAAAATCATGTCTAGAGAATGATGTGCTTAGGATGTCTCAGGTGACCAGTGTTTTTGAGAGTTTGGAAAGTACATGGTTTTGTAGCTATTAAAAAATTCTATCGGCTAGTATATAAAGATTTACTTCAATAGAATCTTATGGGCCTCTATCAGTCGACAAACCAATCAGCAGAACTAGATTTTCAGTTTACATAGCACTGGGCGACAATGAAGTGACATATACTAGACACCAATATTTTTTTTCAAATAGACTTGTTCTAATAGGAATCGACGCAGAATTGAATGTTCTATCTAATGAGACTATCCTGAAGTAAAATTGGTATCGTTATGCAGAGTTATGAGCAAGATACCTAATGACTCTAACGACAACTCTGATGATAAGTTCTTAAATGTAGTATGTTGGGTTCTTATCACCCTGATATTATCGAATCGATTTGAAATCACTACCAAATGACTGAGCGTAAAATTCTGCATCGAATGACATATATGATTTGGAAAAATTAAGAATAGACAAATTTGACGTCTTATGCGTTCTCTTCCTTTTATTAGAATATTTTTCCGAACATCATGATTTCAATCATTGAGTCTTTGTCGCTATGCAATCTCGACTAAGAATATTTCAACTTGAGAGAATTGGATAATTGACTCGTTAACCGAGTTCTATGAAGTGAAAATGAAGAAACTCTTTCAATGAATTTATCCCTTTGAGGACGGGTGGTTCATTTTTGGACCACCTATTTTTCAGTAAAGAAAAAAGTGGTTATTTCACATTAAACTATTAAATATGTAAGGTCATTAAGCTCATAAACAACTACACTTGTCATGTCATACTTTTCTTTTCTTTCTTTCCTTCTCGCATATAAATTCTTTTCAAATATCATTTGTTCTTGCTGCTGAGGTACAGTGACGTCATAATTTCTATCTTCTCCTCTGATCTTTTGTTTTTCGGAAATATTCTCATTCTCTATTCGGTATATATATACTTCCGTTCTCATTGACGAATTTACATTGTTCTTAATTTTGGAAACGATTTATTGTTCCTCTTTCGCTTAGAAGTGGAAGAAAGTCGTGATCTTTAGATACAAGAAGTGAAAACAATTATCACATAAATTCTCAAACTTTTTATATCCTAGATTATTAAGCAAACCTCGTTTCCTTTTTCGTTCAGAGAAAACTAATACTACTTGTACTCTTATTCTTTTATATTCTGTTTATAAGGGTGTGGGTGTGTGGGGATGGGCACCGTATTTGAGTACAACAACACCCACATGCGCATCCACACCCCACCCACACCCACACCCACACCCACACCCCACCCACACCCATATTTGACAGAATTCTCTCTTTGACCAATTCATATGACTAAATTTTTATTATTATTATCTCCAATTGGAGCTTCTGAACAATAAAAGAAACCTTTTCGATAGATTTTCACAATAAATATCATTAAAAACTTAATATGTAACTCGAGTTTTATGCGAATGATTCTATTGAAAGTTTAGTCATTCGAACTTATTTTCATCATAAACGCGATCATATCTCCATAATAGAATGTCTTTTTTGATACGATTTTTCTTAATCTCATCAAGATTTATTTACAAAACTATAACTTGCAAGTAGAGATATGCTGGGCCAAGGTTTTTTGGTCTCGAGAGATCTATTTCAGAATTTATTCGTTTCACATAAAAAAATATTCTTCAATTATAGTTATTCGATTAATTTGACGGACGACTAGCGATTTTTTGGATCATCTTTCTTGAGTTATGTTCTGATTGATATGATTTATAAGATAATTCGCTTAAAACCATAGAATATTTAACTGGAGGATGAGCCAAAAGTCATCAGGCAATCTTTAATTTAGAATAACTTTTGATAGGATCAAGATAAAAAGCTGCGACTTTCACCATTCAAAACAGAGTCTGTTACTACGAAGTTCTATGTAGTATTCAACAATACAGATTGTTGACCTAATAATCAGTTAGTAATCCTTAGCAAGATTTTGATAACTTTATGAAAAGGACATAGAAGTTCAATTCAACGAAGTGGCTTCAATTCGTGTACTCACGAGTTACGCTAATGCCAACAACTGAACCTATTATCTTCTTCTGATAGAGAGTTTTAGATGCAACACTAAATAGCGACAATGACGAGCATGATTCACAAGTGCACAATTCTAACGTACCCTTTAGAATTGAATTTCGGTGTAATTTTTATAGAGCTACCAATATTTTGTCCGAAGACCGCTGACTGATTACCATAGCAACAACCCAACCGACCATCCGATAGGCATTTCGACCCCTCGATTTTCCACCGTCGATGTCTTCTAAGATACCCATCGCCGAGCCCTCGACCCATCGGAAAATGGCAAACCCAGGGGTCGATTTGAAATTCCGATGGGCAGACCGCGTGCTCCAGATAGCACCACGATACATATTACGAAAACTTCGATCCTATGCTTCTGCTAACTATCAAGTTACTCACCATCTAGCCTTGGACCCATCGAAATTTCAAATCGACCCCTGGGTTTGCCATTTTCCGATAGGTCGAGGGCTCGGCGCACCCCTCGCACGTCTTTTTTAGCTCACTTGGGAAGCAGCACTATTGAATAGTATATGTAGTAACAGAGCCTCTTTTGAATGGCGAAAGCCGCAGCTTTTTATCTTGATCTTATCAAAAGTTATTCGAAATTAAAGACTGCTCGATGACATTTGGTCCACCCTGTATTATCTTTAGTTCCGGTTGGGACAACTTTTTTCACAGTCCCGATCCAGATCTTGGTAAGTTCTTGTTCCCACAGCTCCGACAAATCTTCAAATTTTGGTTCTACACGCGAGCCATATCATAGACAGTTTTTTCTTTCAGCATTGTTCAATGGTTTTGTTTTAATGAAATGCAATATATTTTTTATTCATTAAAAATAGGAAATGTATCTTGGGAATAAGTACTACAAAATGGATCAATAAGTGGTGGTCCTTCATATGCTAGTCAAGTTGATGCTTATAATTCAATATCATTAAGAACAACAACAACAGCAGCAGCAGCAAATTTAACAGGAAATGTTGACCTTCGTCGTCAAAGTATAAAACATTTGAGTGGAATGATTAAATGTGCTCCACAAGACACTGAAAGAATTACAGATGCAGTCATTCTTGGTTTGCCTCATTTTAGATACTTTGTGTTTTTTTTTAAACTTGATAAATATGTTGTTTATATAGAATTAAAACCTCGTTTAGCTGCAAAAAATATATTCCTAGACTTCCAGCTTATATACTTTTAATGTCTATTCGATACATTGATTTTGTTGATGATGAAGCACATGTTGCTGAATTTTTATCTGCTGTAACAAAAAAAGAAATTAAAAAAGTTCCAAGAGTAAGAATAAATATTTTTTTTCTTCTCATTGAATATTAACAAAAACAAAAAAGTTAACTTGAATTATTATAGAGAAATGAAGATATTGATTATCCAATATTATCGATAACAAATACAGTTCGATATCTTCATAGATTACAACAATATAGTGCTAAAGAAGTATATTTATTATTTAATATAATTAATAAAAATAGATCAATAAATTTTAATACTAGAAATATCAAGCAACAAATACTCCAAAACAAAACGAACAAGCATTAAGAAATGTTGATCTAACTGATAATAGAACTATTTTTGCTGATCTTGTTATTCATTTATATGATGAAATTCTCAAAAAGAATTAAAGCTAAATTATTATCATTGATTAGTAAGATTATTATTTTTATTTGAAAATCTGACATTATTCTTCTTTTTTTAGTTCCTGCTATAATTGAACATGAAGATCTCGATTCAGGTGGTATTGCTTCTATGAATCCAATTGCTTCTGCATCAACTGCTAATGATAAACGATCAAAATTTTGCAGCAAAGGATCTTCTTAAACAGGTAATAAAAAGTTTCTATTGAAAAAAAAAATTCTACTGAATTCTATTTAGTTAAATGATTATCATAAATTATTTCAAATGTATTCAGTTGAACCAATTATTGTTCAACAATTATTCAAACAAGTATGTTCATTAATTATTCCATCAAAATAAAAATAATCTATGTTTTATTTTAGATTTTTTGTATAATTGATGCTCAAGCTCTACATGGTTTACTCGTATGAAGTGATTGTTGTAATTGGAGTAAAGCTCTTCAAATTCGGTAACCATTACTTCAATTAATAATAATCATCAATAAAGATTATTTTTTTTCTCAGTTATAATTTAAACCATTTGACACAACAGTTACGCGATTAAAATTTGCAAGAAAGTGGTGCTGCTGATTGTCTTCTTCCATTAACACAAGCTGTTTAATTATTTCTTCGTAAAAAAGATGAAGCAAGCATTAGTAATGTTTGTACTAAACTTAGAATTGTTCAAGTAAAACAAAATTTTTTTTTTCTATTTGAAAAATGAATAAATTTAACATTATTTTTAGGTAACAAAATTATTAAGTTTATATAAATCAATGGATGATTATGATGATCAAGTAACACCAGCATTAATAAAACGAGCATCTGATTTATTAAAACAACAAAGACTTGGTTCAACAATTGATCAAACAAAAATTGATTATGAACAACAAGAAAATTTTGATCTTTCATATACATTTCCACTTGTATATTCTTATGTTCCATCAACAGTTTCACTTGATCAATTGGACATACCCATGAACTTCATCTTGATTTTCTTTCACTTGTTTAGTAATTACATATTTATTCAAAAAACAAGTATTTCTTCCCTTCGTTTTTTTTGCTCTTTGCTTGTCATTCTTCGTTGTTGTCGGTGCTACTTTTAACTTATTCTTTTCTTTTTATTTGACATTCCTTTTTTTTTCTTTTCCATTCACTTCTTTTACAAAATGATTGTGTTTATCTATTATATAAAAAAAACACGTAAATTTCAATGACTCATTCACATAAATAAAACAAAACAGTGATTGAAATAAATCAATCTTATCTTGTCTTATCCTTTATTTTCGAGCACTGTGAATTTATATATATCTAAGAATGCATAGAAAAAAACTAATTATATCCATCCATGACGTTCGAATAAGAACATGTTTTATTTCGAAATAAATCTATTATTGTTACTTAATTATAAATCTTTTATAGTATTATCAATTAAGTACTGAAATAATTAAATAGAATAAAGTATCGTAGTTTCTAATATGTAAATAAACAAACGTATTTTAAATTGAAATATATTGATTTGAACTTCTGAAATTAAAGACAATCAGGATCTTATTTAAAAGAGGACGAAAAAAAATCAAATAGAACTGTATTTCATAATACCATCATATCGCTCTAGACTTGTTGCATCTATTTTCGATATTAAATAAAGAGTCAAAATTCAATTTAATTTAATCTTCTTTTTTTTTGAAAAATAATAATATTAATTATATATAAAAATAAATTATATTCGAAACAACAAGATTTACCACCATAAACATAAATCACAATTATAAACTGTTCGAACATCACCTGCCATCATTAGGGAGATAGTGAGATCAACTCATCACATGATCACAAAAAACATGACGATTATTCAGAAGGGGAAGATAAGCAGTACAAAAGGGCCAAAGAAAAAAGATCACGCGATTTTCCAACAGTCCGTTGACAGGTTTAACACAATCATCATGAAGTAATTTTTACTATGAATAAATACAGTCAATTTGTAAAGATCCCATGCAGGTATTCCTGCAATACATAAAAATGATAAACCATGTACATTATGATACTTGTTTACCCAGGTCTATGGATACGGCTATCCGTATTTTCACCGTAAATTTGCTTCATACGACACCGTAAACGGACCGTATTTTCTCGTAATCATGGGCACAGTAATACGGCACCGTATACGAGGCCGTATTTTCACAGTATACGGGGCGTAATCTCATTATGATCAGGCCGTATTTCTGTGCCCGATATTACGGCCGTATACGGTCCGTTTATACATCGTAAGGTAACCGTAAACGGTCGATTACGGATCGTATCGTTCGACCTGGGTACAATTAAATATTCGACTGTACGTTCAAGTTCTGTAGTGTTTACTTCAACTGTTAAATGTTCCAATCGACGAAATAATTTGATGAACAACTGAAGTTTTTTCAATGTATATTTATAAGGCATATCCAATGTTTTAATTAATCTATATTTATAAGACATATCCACCGTTCTAATTTTATTTCTATCTGATACACAACAAAAACGCTTAGTTTGTTGAATTGAATTTAAATCAACATCATTCAAATATAATGGATCACTTTTGAACGTAACTAAATTACAAATAACATATAAAATATTAATTAATTGTTCAAAAGGCACATCAAAATCTTTGATCACCAATTTACTAAGTTGATCCAATGGAATAATACGATTAATGATATTGACTAATGGTTCATGAGGTATTTCCGGACAATGATTAATTGTCCATTGGTTGACATTTGGAAAATAATTGGCACAATTTGTCTTGGGTAAAGTATCATAAATAAGAACATGTTCGACCGAATTAAAAGTTGTTCCTTGAAATGGACGAATTTCTT
>CAJNOP010001304.1:0-22257 GCA_905250075.1 Rotaria sp. Silwood1
AGATCACATCTTCATGGTTAATAGGAAACAACCATCTATTGTCGAAGTGGTTTAAAATCATGGAACCACTAACCGTGATTGTGATTAGCGCCCCAGCGGTGCACCAGTCGCTCCTATTGCAAGTTTACTGTAGACTCGCTTCAGAAAAGATCTATATTAAGGCTAAAGGTTTTTAGATACTGCACTAAGATTCCTTTGATGAGGAATGTCAATGAAACTCTGATTGGCTAGTTAGGCAATGGTGTCAAAGACACAAGGAATAGTTTACAACAGAGTTTCCATTTGGAATTTCTCATTGAGAATGCTCGTGTTATGAATATAATGACTTTCGAACTAAGCGAAGTTGGAAAGGGTATCGGTATAATTCGAAGAAAGTGATCTATTTGATTGAATAGAATAAAGAATGGCAGCGGGTAACCAGGAGTGGCGTCGACAATCGACTAGACGCTGCTCTTGAAAATTCACTGAAGGAACGCTTCAGGCTGTTGCAACGCATGAGGAAAATGTCTACGGTCTAGATCTTGTCGATTGCAATGAGAACCAGAATTGGTAAAAAAATTTAAGAAGTATTTTCGAATGAAGTGTGAGAACCGTAGCTTTTCAAAAAACCGCTGAATGGGATGAGTATCGGCCAGGAGTGTTGGATGAGTAGGGACGGATGATAGTCTTCTCTGCATTCCCGTAAACATCCACACTGATGCTGAAGATCGAGGCATAAAAATGATGGTGCTATTCACTTATCTTGATGAAGAAATAAGTTATGAATTTATTCATAAAAATATCTGATGTATACACTAAAATTACAAATGTTTTTGTTGAAAAATTCTCTGGAAATGTTTAATGTTTTGTTTTAGAAAAGGGTCAGCGAATCCGTAGGATGAACGCTACCTTGTAAGCTATCTTTTATCTAAATACTCTCGAAATAAATCAAATGACTTTGCAGAAGTGAGACAAAGCGTTTTTACTAATCTCATTTTGCGACACATTGTCGGTATTTTCTCTATAAATTTTGATAGATATAATGGAAAATAGTGAAATTTTCAAACTGTTAGTTTGTTGCGATTTGCTTCTTAAATAATCATTTCATTATCGAACAAAAATAAATCTGCAACCTGCAATTACTGATATTATGACAAGAAGTCGAATACTTTGATTTTATGAAGGAATAATGAGCACTTTGTCTCCTGACTACAGTCGTAAAAGGAAGGCATCTGATTCAAGTATGTAAGTAATGTGCTACAGAATCTATTTGGTAGAACCTTTTTTAGGTTGTAATAATTGTAGTGAAGTCAATCATCTAGAGTTAAAAATAGTATATGTATCTTCTATTCAAGTTTTGAACTTCTAAATTCGAACTACTTGATAAAAATATCTAATAATTGATACATTCAGACGAAGACAGTTCGATGATGATAAGTAACTATTGGAAAAAACATAAGAAAAAAGACAATTCATACCTGATTAATGCGAAGTGCTTGGGCAACAATCGTCATGTCAGAATCATTCAATCTTTGATTATTTAAGTTTAAAATCGAATTTGTTTCTTGCTGAGCAATGCATAATTCAAGTTGTGCATTCTCATATGGTGGTTGTTCTACGACAGAGACTTTTGCAATTACTTGTTTTAATATAGTTCGGCATTCATCTAGTCCTTGAATGTTGTATTCAACCATCGTAGGAGTCTTCAATGTAGACCATTCTTGTTTCATCTGAATCAAGTATTCTTCGTGACTTTTGTAATCTCGCAAAACCTGTACATAGTCTCCTGCATCCATAGTTTGTTTGAATAACAACCGCTTTTCTCGGTAACTTTGCCATTTGCTTACGATTCTACTTTCATATTCTATAATCTGTCTTTTATTTTTGTCGTCAACCTCGGATAATTTTTCATTCATTGATTTTTCACAATCATCAATCGTTTTACGCATATATGCAAATACTTCGGCAATGTTTGCCCGTTTCGTGTTTGAACATTTTTCATATTCGCCAAACATTTTGTCTATTTCGGTCTTCGGATTGATTGAAAGCGGATGCATAATGTAAGCTTTTCTCATCTTAATGTAAACAATTCAACTGATTCACTAAACAGGAAGAATCAATTATAGACTTACTCTATCAGCTATATTTTTGATACCATCAGTAATCAATTCACATTTGTGAGTATCTTTCTTGTCAGCTAAGCAGTTTGAACAGTAAATTTTGTCATTTGCTGGACACCAGTATTCTAATTCTCGTTCCGGATGATCCGAACAATGATAAATTTTAGGAGGTCTTGGTTCACCTGGTCTGTGATCTTTTAATGTGCGTTTTTTATGAAGATCCCCATAGCATTTTGAGCAGAAGCCATTATTATGGCAATCTCTACACCAAACTTCAGCAACCTGTGTTTCACATTCATAGCACTGAATAATAACTAGCGTAAAAACGAATAAAGCTACGAATATGAATCAGAGAATACGTGTACATCAATTGCTAGACTGATCTACTATGAAGAACGGGAACATGAGAAGGATGATTCGAATTGTATTTTTGAAAAAAGTCATGAAAATAACAATGATTCTATGAATTTTAGTTACTGCTAAAATTCTGATTATTGTCATAAACGAAGAGTGGAGGAAATCTTCATATTAGGAAATCCTATTTGAATCTTTCTATTTTGTTTCGATTCTACTGTAATATGCAAATTATGTTGTCTTACCTTTACTTTTCGATACTATTTCGACTATGTCGCGAACAACCCGATTACTTGGTAATGTATCAATATCAGTATTTTGGATTGTTGTACCATCACGAAAAGGGCATGGAAATGAACCATGATTATTCTTGGCTGTTTGTTTAATACATTTCAAACAAAATGTATGCGAACAAGGCAACAGACGAGGATCACCATAATAGTCTAAACATATTGCGCATTTAATAACGTTCTCCAAAAGGTCATCTCGTTCTTCTTCAGTAGTCTCTGTTGCCATATCAATACTGGTATGAGGTTCTATTATAAAGGAAACACGAATAGTAGTTAAATAAGACGAAAAAAAAATATTATAATTAGATACAATTTTTTTTTAGCATGTTCGTTTTTATAAGCTCAATATTATATTAATTACTCTCCTATCTGGAGTTGAGTGCACTTATATAGAATCTCAAAGCATACTGGAATACAAGCAAAAGCTATACAGGATACGACTCTAATAGTTGAACAAGAAGTTCATTTTTACTCTATTCTTATGATCCATCTCATTATCAAATAGATGAATACTATTATTTTGTTCACATCTAATTAGATTGATAATATGATTTCCTTTGAGACTAGGTGACCTGCAGTAGTGATTTTGTCATTTGCTCTTTCAGAATAAGTTCACAATGTTTTTTATTACTAAGAATTATTGTAACTATGATTCAGATTCGAAGACTAGACTATTTTTCTGGTATCTAAGAACCAATGAGCTCTTTCTACATATAAGGAGACTACGTAGATCGTTGCTTACTTTGGTTTTTTGTCCAACTGTCTGATTATTTTTGAAATGAATAAAAAAAAAAGAAAAGAACGTATTATTACATGTAAACTCTAAATAGTACAAACAATTTTCTGTAGTCATGACTCTGATGACTTATAGACGCCTTCGAAAAATCGTTGTGATTTTCTATTTCCTTTTAAAATAGTCTAAAATGAATTGTTCGTGAGCAAAACAGGCATTGGATGCGAGCCTGACTTCCTATCATAAACAAATCCAAGGGTGCAACAACGCAAAAAAATAGGCATTATTAGTTGGAGAAAAGTGTGTTGAAGTATTTAAGTCACAGAAAATGTGTCGTTCTTGCATGATCATGATGAAGAAAAGAAAACACATTTGTGTTGACCCTATGAGCAATTCCTTTTTATCGTTAGTGAATGTATTGGCACTTTTAAGTGATTTCACCAAGAAAGAAAAGAAAAATCAGCAGTACTGTAGCATTTGCCGTCAAATAGCTTTCATTTATTTACATTCCGAATGCAATATTTACAGATGAGTGATTGGCCGTTTACAGTTGACGCATAGGTGTGGGTGTGTGTGAGAATTAAAGGAACCTTTACGCTCACAGCCTCACCCCACGCCAACACCCACACCCCACAGTTTTCAAAATATTGACTCTATGACAATTGTTACTCTTCTCATTCTGATCGCTCTGTACTCAAAATTTCAAAATTTTCCAGAGTCAGCACTAACATGTGTTCTGTCAAAAAAAAGGCAAAATGGTTGCCGTAAAATGTTTTTTGACTTTATCGTGTCCATTCTCTTGAATAGTGTTGATCTTTTTTTCTATTATTAAATTCCTCATGCAATTATTGACATATCATGCAAAATTTATTATGGCATTGTTTCAGATAATACTGAGAAAAGCTAACCGCACAGCTCAACCTATTTACCAGATTGATGATATTGTTGTTTTGTTCGATGTTCGTGTTCGTTCTTTCTATAGGTTTGTGACACAAAGACTTTGACATATTTATATCGGTAGTGTTCTGGAATTCTCACCGTCATCATTTCATATGTGTTCATATCCAAATTTTACTAATGTCTTGTGTCTCCTCGTTGTTTTGGTTTTTTCATCATGCTATAGAAAGCAATCTTGTATTATTTAGTAAGAAGTTTCTGAAGCATTAAACGGTGAATGCAACGAAGAAAAGAACAAAAAAAATACTACTGAACATACAGTTGGAAAGAGCTTTCAACACGGATCTTGAATAGGTGATTTTTACTGTTCAAGGATATATTATATCTGATGAACAATGAAGCGACATTTTTTCGGGAACTTTTACATTACCAGTTGATTGTCATTTTTTCTTCTTGTAAATAAGCGAGAAAAATAATAATTCAGTTTTTAAGATTTAATCCATATTGACAATGATAATATATTTAATTCTAATAATCAAATAGTCTCACCTGTTCCGGCTGATTTAATCTAACTAAAGTTGTTAATGTTTTTGTTTGTGCTGTATCCATGATTAATTTTCTTTGTCGACTTTTTTTATTCTTTTTTGTAATAGATGATCGAATCATTTCAGTTTTCATTCCACTGGCAAAACATTTTACAAGTCGACAATAAGAACATACATGACGAGTATTTATATTGATTTCACAATTACCACCAAAATCGGATTTGAACGCTTCCTAAAAGGAACAAACAAAACGAATGAATATAGTTGAAAGAAAAAAAAAATTTTTTTAATTGACCGGTCTTCGCTCAGCATTGCGTTGGAAAAATATTTTGCATGCATCACACGAAATGGTACCAAAATACGAATATTTAGCCACGCAGCCACAAATTTTGCATTCATTTAACGCTATTGTTGATTCTTGCTTTTTCTCTGTCGAATTATTCGAAGATGACTTTTCCATCATCATGACATATTTCTTTTCGATCTAATGCAAAAAGTAAATCAATAATATTAGATTTACCATTTTTGGCTGAAAAAAAAACTATCAACTAAAAAATAACGATAACTAAAAAAAATATCGCAAAAAAATATAACTATTTTCTTTCAAATATTTTTATTATTTAATATATCATGTGTGTTTCTCACTACGTAGTTCTACATTAAATAGAAGCGATCTACAAACTGATATGAATGACTCATTTCATCATTTTTAATAGGAATCCACTAATGCACTGATTCAGATCACCGTATAATTGACCTTATTAAAAAATCATTATACGGGAAAACGAGGCATACGTTACAATCTTGTTATATAATATATTTTATTTTGTGAAACATGATCAGAAAGGAGTGTTGAAGTGTTTAGGAGTAGGAATTTGCATCCCCCCACAGACCGTGACAGAGAAACTATTTCTAAAGCATTAGATAAACGGTTAGCTACAAATGTATCGCAAAGAAATGGGACAAAACGATTTCCATTTAACTAGCAACAACAGATCCATCGTGTTTCACAGTTTTAATGCCACAAGGGATTGCGCTAACAGCTTTTTATATAGTTCTTGAGTAATGGTACTGAAGATGGCAAAATATATGTAGATAGATGTATCTGCATTACTATGTATTCAATATTTGTAAAAATGTGAACCCTTCATTCTCTGAAAATGTTTATGTTGATGTGAATTGTTGTATCTTTTACTCTTTTTTGAAATAATTTGAAATTGTATGACATATTTCTACTTCTCTTAAACTTTCTTTTTAAACATGTGAACTAGTATAAGGCACATTATAAATAGACGTCAAATTACAGAAAAATATTTTATTTTCATTGTGACCGTTGTTTTTTCTTTTTTAATTTTTTTCATATTGTCTACTAATGACATTATGAGGGTTGTCAGTTTCACTGATTCAACTGTCGCAAAGCAGTCAAGGAACGGAACGTAAGAAAGTATAGAGATCGTATGCAGTGTTTTTAACAGCAAAAGCCAACCATTGTGAGAAAGTAGCCAAGAACCTTGCGATGTTTAGTTGACATTCTATGTTACACTTTGCTTTTCAGCATTCACAAGCTCGATCCTAACTTCTAAATTTAGCGATTAATACTGATATACTCGATATCCTGATATCTGTCAGTTAAACTTTGGGTGAGTGTGAGCGTGTATTCCTTTTTCGACAACAGCCACACCCCAACTCGACAATTCTCTAAACTTCAATAGATTTTTAAAGAAACAAATCACACTATTCAACTCGCTAAAACTTAAGTCAATTCAAATTATTCAAAATTCAGTTTTAAACAAAAATGAAAAACTTAGGGTGTGGATGGGTATTAATTTCTCATCACTCACATAAGCTTTTTTCGTAAAGCATTTTTTTTTGCTGAAATGTGTATAATATATCGTAGTTTTTTGTGCTGATTCTGAATAAGACATTCATGTCGCTCTGAACTTGATATTAGATTAAGATTCCCTATGAAAGCAGTCATCTTCTTACAATGTATCAATAAAAATGAATCTTAGGACAGAGTAATTTTTTTTTTAAACTATATAGATTTGTAGAGCGTGAGACGGCACAATTTTCGATCATAACGAGATTTATGTCTAACTTCATTTTCGAGTCAAAAAGCATCCTGCAAAAATATGAAAAATCATCCATAATGCACATAAACAGTACTTTTCACTCAATCTAATCCAATTCTAACCCTATATAACTCGAGAAAAAAAGCTTTTAAGAAATATGAGTAATATGTAGTTTTGTAAAGCGTGAAAAACTACATCGATCTATGTTTTTAATTTTGACATTGAAATTAAATAGAAAAAAAAAATTATAGCCATTACAGTTATCAGCCGAAACACTGGAAATCTACGAAAGACGTGTAGACCCCGAAGACAAAGTGGTGTTGGAAAATTTTTTTTTATGTTCAATAGAAAACAAAATTAAATACACAGAGAGGTATAGAATTTCAAGCTCTATCGTTCTGTCATATTGAAAATGAAAACTGAGAGGTGGGAAATTTGCGATAAAATCTCGCAGTATCCTTTTCTGATGTTTAAGACCTTGAAATGTATTCGACGAGACAATCTGTGTTTGTATACTTCAATTATCGGCAGAGCAATTTTTTTCTAATCAGTTCAAACATTACCAACATAATGTTTTTAGATGTCCAATATTTTTTATCGAAGCAATAACAGAATTTGTACAACATGAATAATGATTGCACTGATGCGGAAAAACACATATTCACATGTATAAAGCACCTATACTCGTCACTCTCTAAGATCTTACTTGCATCCATACTTGTAGAATGGTGTAATTCTTTTTGTCTCCTGAATTTTTCGTGCTGCAAGACTTTTCACTCTGCTGCAATTCAATTAACTTGAAGAAGCCAGTTACGAGTTGTAAATGGAATACATTTTTATGGTCTCTTCGAAAACTCTGATGCTTTTTTCTTAAAATCATGTCATTTTACATGTAGCCTACATTTTATTTATTGTATACTGATATAGACTTGATTTTAGTTAATCATAGAGTATTTTCATAGTTTAATAAGTATGTAATACAAATATAACTGTAAATTTATTCTTATGTAGAAAATTTCCAAATCATCTGTTATGAAAGTTATAAACTTAACATAAAATTTCTAATTACAAGCTACTTAGACTATCATATAGATACCAATATTCCATATTAACTTTTCAGTACAATAATCGTTTACAATCCAGTTTAGATTTTTCTCTATTGTTAACATAAATATGTCTGATGATGATTATTCTACATTTGCAAGTATCTGAAACATTACAGAAACATGGTATGCATCGAACAAAATAAATAAAGTTACTGTATCGTGATCGATCTGTGAATGATGAAGGGTTGTTAATCGAATGAACTTACGGAATAAAGATACAGGACAGAAAAGTCATATCTCTGAACACACTTTCAAGGAGAAAGATCTCACTTTTGCTGATGTAATCAAATAATATCGACGGAAAATGATTACAAAAGTATTAAAAAGTTTAGATACTGGTAAAGTTTCCGTGTGATATTAGCTATTCATGTGAAGTATCATTATCGGATGAGCCGGGCATTTTACAGTAAACTCCTATCAATTAGAAAAAGAAACCAATGTAGAGCTTCGATTATCGATGGATGAACGGTAAAAAAATGAATTCTGCGAATAACTTCGCTTGTTTTAGAGAGTTAACAGTCGGGCTTCCTAGTACTGAGATAATATGAAATCGTTCGATTTCTAGAAAGTTTAGGCTGAGAATGCTTATTTATTGTTTTGAATTTCAACTGACAATCAATGCACATGGTTTCTGAGAAAGAATAGATTTGATAACATCAAATTTAACTGGCGTTGATAATTTCTATGGATTATTATCATTCAGCTTTTATCTTTTTGAAGATGGATATGGATGTTTTATCTGTCCAAATCCACATTCTCTAAAAATACACATTTTATGAGTTCAATAAATCGGGTAGAATTTCACAATAAAACATCTGATAAAGATACTTGTTTGATCAGATCGTACGGTATGATTATATATTACACTTCATATCTTTACACGAATAACAAATAAATGTATAGTTTTTCAAAAATCTGTAGTAACTGCACTAAACTTTAATGTTTTTATCCCTGTAGAATACATATCGAATAAATATATTTGTCCGTTGATCATGAAGCAAAAAACAGCGCCTATATCCGATGGTCACAGTCGTGCTACAACGAAAATAATATCCAATCGGAATGTTATAACCCGCTTCAGTGTCAATAAAGTTGTAAAAAAAAACAAAGACACATAGACATACTTGTAGTAATGCAAAATGACACAGGGAAATTTTTATTAATAAGTTTTCTTTTCCTTTGTGTATTTAAATATGTCCTAAATTGTATTAAATAGAACTGCAAGCATGATATGTATACTTAGTGAATGCATATACATATTGCTTGTACATTAGTATTTTCATTTCATTGACAGAAGTTAACTTTTTTATGTCGAGATAAATTTGGTCACCAAGAGTCTTAAAGTTTATTTTTTTTCCTTTTTGTATCGAAGATTATGAAAAGACAATGTCAGACACGTGTTATAGGTATGTTTTGTTTCTCTAATGTTTGTATAATAATAAATATGTTCGACAAACGTAAGACCTTGACTATGCACTTTTCTTTCTCGTTATCGACTCAATATGACAGGTTTCTTTTTTTTTTTCTTTCGGTAGCTGTTGTTTGGATGAGCACACTTAGCCTATTATCTCTTACGATATTGTTCGATTAGTTAAAAGCAAGAAAGGTATATCTACATCATTTTTCATCTTTCTACTCTTTTCTCATTTGTTTATGTTCGCTGCATACGATTAGATCAAAGCTAATAGTTAGTGTACTATTCATCAAGAAAAAAGAACAATAATACATGGCACGTCGTCACAAATTACTTAATACGAAAATTCTGGCTGGTCATACACTTGGTTTGGTTGAAGTAGCCTTTCATACTACTCGTTTGAATCGAGCAAATATGGAACAGCTGCCTTTTCCTGATGAAAATTTTCATGAAGATATCGAAGAACAATTTCTAAGAAGTTTGTATATATAAGCATTTTTTCTGTTGATTTCATTTCTTTATCTTTTTTGTTTAGATAATAAATTTACTCTTGAACATATCCATCATTGTAATGGACGAGCATTTGTTCCTAAAGTTCCTGTTCATATTATATCTATTACGGTTGAAAATTCTCATGGAGATTTTCGACAATTACTTGATCCATATTTGTAGGTTTAGTTAGAAAACATTTATTTTCTCCAAAGTATAGGATTCATTCTTTGCAGATACTGTGTAACAATCGAGCATGGTTCTGTTCAATGGTCGATTTATAAAAGTTATGGAAATTTTCATGATTTGCATAATGAATTAATGCAGTTCGCTAATACAGAACGAGAAAAATCTATAAATGCTTTACAACAGTACGTATGACATACTCTATTCACTAAAAAAATAATATATGTTGTTTCTCTTCCATAGAAAAAAATAATAAACATATTGTAAACTACGTAGTGATCGATAAACAGATCGGATGCATATACTGATCATCTAGTTTAATGAATAGCCACATTAGATGATCATTCGAGACTTGAGCAACTATATGATCAGTAATCTCTTGTTTTGAGATGTATCTCTCTATAAACAAAGTTCGTTGCACACAATACAGCGAACCAGCCACCTTATATATATTTTTTTTCTGCATTCATTCACTGCACGATTAGCATCAATCTTCATTACATCAAGAGTTTTATGCAAGTACATTCAACAACATAGAAACGTTTATTTTTTTAAATTCTCGATTATCTCTTATTAGTTTTTATTTTTCGAAGAAAAAAAATTCTTTCTCAAGAAGACTCAACGTTTTTCTATATTTATTTTTGTTCAGTTTATGTGCAGGAAACGCATCTTTACAAATATTTCTTGTCTATAATAAATTTCAGCTTTTTTTTCCGTTAAAACAACGTCAATCCTATGCAATTTTTCTCAGACTAGGATGTATGTGATAAATAAAATAGATGAGATAAGCAGTACGTCAGAATATTAGAAATCAGTGGTGGTAAGACCTGTGAGGAACTAAGGAGTTCAGCTTCTTTCTTCCCCTCTGCAATCTTAATTCCACCACTGCTGTTCTTCATCGATTGGATAAATACATATAGAAACGAGATACGTTGAAATAAATATTTCATAGTGTGAATGATGCGGGTTGAAATTTTCAACAATTTATTGTTTTGATTGATTCTATTC
Source organism: Rotaria sp. Silwood1 (assembly GCA_905250075.1). Lineage (NCBI taxonomy): Eukaryota > Metazoa > Rotifera > Eurotatoria > Philodinida > Philodinidae > Rotaria > Rotaria sp. Silwood1. The sequence goes on from CAJNOP010001304.1 coordinate 11,194, forward strand.
TACTACTGCAGACCTTTACTGGCAGTGAATATAGTCTAGATTGTCCAGAGAAGACAAGTTCGATAGCATAGTCCCTTTGAGATATTTTTAAATAGCTGATCCTTTTTTACATTCTATTGCTAGAATCTCTAATGAGAAAAGAAAGGTCACTCATTTCTGTGGCACGCAATAAAAGAGAGAGAGAGAAGAATCCCCAAAACTCTAAATTAAAAGTTATTATTTTCTTCGAAAAAGATACGGAAGATTCACAAAAAAAGTAAAACAAATAAGACTGAATCCACTTGAATAGTCCTATAACTTATCAATTTTTTTTCACTAATTCTTTGGATTTCTACTCAATATTCTTTCGGAACCTTTCTTATTTGTCAAGTTTCTCTCTGTTATACTAGTGCACTTAATATTGCTAAAACCTATTCTTCTACAAAGAATGATGATCAAGATAATGTTTTCCAGTAAAATAAATTCTATTTGTATCTAATAAACCGATCGTTCTATTACTATTTACTAATAATTTTAGTTTTGATCATTTATACATTTTTTACTGATCAGAAAATTTGTCTCCTTTTCTTATAGAAATCCAGATGAAGACGATAGATATCCATGGTTTCCAGGAAAAATTGGTCAAAAAACATTGGGTAATCAAAAGATGCTTGATGAAGATTGTGTAAATTATAAAATAACTTTTTTCTACTATTCTGATTTCATTTTCTGCTTTATAGAATCATCTTGCTGCTTATCTCAATAAGGTTGTTACACATCCCAAATTTCGCACACATCCAGCAACGGTATGAATTCATAATTTTACTAGCAGTTTCAACATACTTATATCAATATTTTGTTATTATGAGAAACTTCTATCTCATAGAATCATGTTGCATTGATGTTTCTTTCACTTTTTAGCGTACATTTTTCAATGTAAGTTGTTTATCATTCGTCGATGGTCTATCAACAAGTCGAAAAGAAGGTTCTCTATTAAAACAATCCCATTATTACAATCGGAGTCGTCGTACTCCCTTTGATCAACCATTAATCACGAAATTGGGTAAACATAATTACGAAGAAAGGTACGTACACAGTCTTTCATCAAATACAACTTTGGAATAAGAAAAATTTCTTTTGTTGATATGCAGATGGCTTGTTATAAAGGATACATATGTAGTTTATATGCAACCTGATACATATGAAATACTTTTTCCAATATTAGTTGATCGTAAATTTGAAGTGACACATAGTCGTCATCATATTGATAATTATTATAGAATTAAGATAAAAAATATACAATGTAAAATAGTTCTTAAATGTCGAACATCACTTGAATGTGAAGAATGGATGCAAAATTTTAAGATGCTTATTGAACAACCATATGGTTTTATTGGCCGACATGCAAATCGTTTTAATTCCTATGCGCCCATTCGAGAAAATCAACGGGCTCATTGGTAAATTAACAAGATGATTTTATATGAATATCGAATATTTATTATAGGTTTATCAATGGCAAATCATATATGAAAGCTGTCGCTAGAGCACTTCTAACTGCAAAAGAAGAAGTTTTTATAACCGATTGGTGGTTGTCGCCTGAAATTCTGATGATACGACCAACAGAAGACGAAACATATCGTCTGGATAATTTATTAGCCACAGTGGCTGTAAGAAATTCATTTGTTCTATGACTGATATCAATTGAACCTTTCGTTTTTGGGAAATTGTAGGCCAAAGGAGTTCGTGTTTATGTAATGGTTTTTAAAGAGCTCAAACGAGTTTTACCTTTAAGTAGTCTATATACCAAGAAGAAACTAATGTCTAAAAATAAAAATGGATTTATTAAAGTGAGTTCTAAATCTTTGTAAAGAATGATATACATACTCAACTTTTATAAGGTCCTCCGACATCCAGATCATCATAACAAAAACAGAGTAATCATGTGGTCTCATCATGAAAAAATGGTTGTTATCGATCAAAAGATTGCATTTGTTGGTGGAATAGATTTATGTTATGGTCGGTGGGATGATGAGTATATGCGGTTCGTAATTATCTTACTTTAAATTTTACACTCTATTGTTTGATAAGAAGAAAAGGAAACTTTGTATTTCGTGACGGAGTTAGATTTTCTGGCTGAAGTTAGAGTCTCGCGCCCCTCTTGGCTTCACCACTACTTAGTTATAATGCATAAAACTTCTGTCTAAGAATTTATGTTCGTTAGGGAATTAAATATATGTACGTTCTTGTGAAGCACTGTATTCCAATATTCGAATAATACTGCTTTCGATGAGTATTATTACACGTTGTTAGATGTATTATTGAGAATCATTTATCATAAATTAAAGAAAGATCTTTTTTTTTGACCTAATGAGTTTTGTACTTCCATAGTAGGTAATTATGAAATTCTATGAAATATTTTCAGTCTTGTCGATTTGGGCAATGAAAATATCACTAGATTGTATTTACCATCTGAATTGAATCCAACACAACAAATTACAAGACAAATGGCTGACAGGCTTCATACATTGGTTATGACGGTAAGGAAATCTGTAAAAAAGAATGGTATTTAAATCTAGATATAACATGAAAAGATTTTTGGATTTGGATGTGATAATATAATGAAGAACATTTGTGTTTTATTTTTGAGTCTACCAGACAACTCATATATGAAGTCATGTATCGCATGATATTATGTTCTGTTTATGATGCTTATCAGGTTATAGATTAGCAAATAAAGGAAAAAGAATAGAAAATATTCTATCGCATAATCGCTTTACCTAGCAATGAAATAGATATCTGATGAAAAGAGATCAATTAGTGCATCATGCATATGAACTCACTGTTGAATTGCATGTATTTAATTCATGTTAGTTTAGATATCGTGAAAGAGAAAAACTATTTTTAATTTTTGTGTAACTAGTATATTTTTTAATTTATTGTAGCGTAGTGATCGTATGAAAACAGCATTACATTCTCTTAGTCAAATCAATGAAGATACTGAATCTCTTGACTTAACTTCTACCAATGAAACACAAATTTATAGCAAATCATGGACAACCAAATGTAAATAATTTCATTCATCTATTTTCTTTGGAATAAATACGTAATATTCATTTTTGTTTCTTTATATCCAGTGGACCAATTAACGTCAGCAAGTAAGACTAAACCTGATATCATATTTATAGTAAATTGAATAATACACGAAAACTTTCAAAAATGATATTGCTTATCTATTATGATTTATAACCTAATCGTATTTCTAATTTATAAAAGAAAACAAATGATTGGTTGGTTTTATGAACTTTTAATTTAATATGAAGTCATCTTTTTGTTTTGATATATTTTATTACAATCCTATAGTTTATTATCACTGATATAGGAACCGAAGACGATGAAGCAGATAGTCCATCAGATAGTGGTAAGAATACATATTCCACATATTTAATATATACAACACTAATGAATAATAATAATAAGAATCAAGCACGATCTCTTATTGACATAATTATAAAACTAATCTTTCAAACATTTTTTGAGGATGATTATGCTGTTGCTCTTCTTATTACCATATTGCATGATACTATCTAAGATTATCGATAGTGCTCGTTTAATATCTCTAATGATGATTAAATTACGATTTTTTCTATTATTAATCGAAAAAAAAACAATTCACAGACACATAATGTCTATTGCTTTTATCGGTTCACAGCTTGCTTAATACGTCTACCATGGTTCTAATTCATACAGGAGACAACACATTTTTTTCGAATATTGAAGATGAATCAGCAACATCTGATGGAATTATATTTGCACTTCGGAAAGATAATTTGCAAGGAGCAGATAGCCATGCTACTGGAAGGCGGCAGTTCTTACAAGTAAATAATAAAATAAATAATCTAAATGTAAAAGTCACTAACTACTGTTCTCTGACCTGGTCATCTTATTTCAGTATATAGAAGAACCGTGTCAACTATGCGAAAATTGTGAGATGCAACATATCCAACGGAAGCAGTAGTCATGTATTACTGAATAAGCACCATCGTAATTAGAGATGCATATTTCCCGTGGCTACAACCAGATCTCTTACAGCATATGAAGATTCTTCCGGAGGAGAAGCAATGATATCTTCCTAAAATTTCATCATACATCAAATGCAGAAAACTAATTGAGATCGAAAAGCATTTATATTTAAAAAAACACTACAAATAGCAAAGTTCATGTTCTAAAAAAGCCAGTTTTGAAATAGAGAAGCCGATAAGCATCTTCCTGCTAAATATATTTTCATACGCCTATACTGTTTTCGAAATAAATTATGATAGAGACTTTTTAAAAGCTCCATTGTCTGTAGTTAGAATTACTCCTGATAAAGCATGGATCATCGACCCTGGCTCGTACATTATGAGTTTTAGTTTATCGATAAAACAAGAAAAATAAGTCAACCAGTCAGGTCGAGTTTTAACTTATAGTAAAATCCGAGGTAGTCTTTATGCAACAAATATCTAATGATTTCTACAAATTACAGTAATATTTTAGAACTAAAAATATTCTTACATCAAATACTTACGTTTTCTACAAGTTACAGTCAGCTTAGTTAAAATAAAAACGCTTTTCTGGTTTTTCGTGAAAATCTGTCAATTTTTCAAATGTTAGATTTCATTTTCGAATCAAACAAAATTTAATTTCTTTACATCTGCAACTGATCCATTTTTATGGAAGAATTTTCACACAGTTCTATCTAGTTTTGTATATTTGTGAATTAACTTGTCTAATAGGAAACTTTCTTCTCAAAAACATTCGATGAAACTGTCTTCAACTATGTTTCTAGAAACAATTGAAAGAAGTCATTTTTATCTCAGGTGACAGTAAAATATAAGTTTTGAAAGATAATTAAGTTCATTGAAATATTCGTATCATGTCATTTATTTTAGTATCTTTATTTCCATATCATTAAAAAATCTTCACTCTGTCAATTTTGACTTGCATTAAAAAGTTTTAATTTTATTCCGTTGCCTATAAATCGTGAAAAGTATAGTTGACGTATTGTTAGACAAAAAACTTTCTTCATGCAGAAAACAATAAAATTTCTATGTTGATTAATTTAGACAGAAAGCCAAGACAGCGACGACTCTGATAGTGACGAGAGCTTCGACGAACAACAGTCAGTAGCTAGTATTATGATTTCTGACAATGATAGACGTCATCGATTATTCATTGGAAAAGATTATGCAAACGATTATGAAAAAGGATTTGAAAAAGCTGTAGCACCCTATGAAGGTAATTTGATTGATTTCATCTATTTTTATGTCGATCGTATCGATAGACAATATTGATCGAAAACATGTACCTCGTATGCCATGGCACGATGAAGCTCTAGTTGTATTTGGTCAAGGAGCTCGTGATGTTGCAAGACATTTTATTCAACGATGGAATATTCATAAAGTTCGATGAGAAAAAAAATTCCGCTTTTAACGTCAAATTTTATTTCTTTTTAAGTGCGAAAAAAATTTGAACGATGATTCATATTCATTTCTTTTACCAAAGTCATATAGTGATATCGAAGATTTAACGGTAGATAATTGGAGGGAATTTCTCGATGATGAACCATTTTGTGTTGATACTCAAGTGAGTATTTATTTGTGAGTAATATTCTTTAAGGAAATTTTCACTTATGATTTTATATTAAGTGTGTACGTTCTACTTCATTGTGGTCATCGGGAATAAAATCAACTGAAAAGTCTATTCAAAATGCATACATACAAATGATTGGTGCTGCTAAACATTATATATACATCGAAGTAAATTAATATCTATAGAAAAAAAAATTAAACTATCATTCATGATTATTATTCTTCTTTATTCAATTAGAATCAATTCTTTATTACTATTGTTGGTGATAGGCTGGTTAAAAATGAATTAGCTAAAGCTCTTTTTATGCGTATAAAACAAGCACATGAGTACGAATTGTTTTCTTACGTATGAAATTAAATCTTTTTTTTTTAAATAGATCGAAAGAAAAGTTTCGTATTTATGTTGTGATACCACTTTTCCCCGGTTTTGATAGTCTCAATGCTTTACATGCTGTACTCTTTTTCATAATGCGTTCGATTACTAAAGGTGGTAATTCATTATTTTGTCGACTTGAGAAAGAAGGTAAGTCAACAGTTCTTTTTTTCTTGTTTTATGTAGAATATATAGAGAGAGCTTTGATTGAAAATGTTTTTCTTTATGTTTGTATTCTAATTAACGAGTGACGTATATAGCGTTATACAGTTAGCATTTTTGACTTCTGTACTCTGTTATCGCTTTGGTTCAAAGCTTTTAAATCAAACAATAGCGCTTGAAATTCTCTAGAAAACCATATTTATGGCAACATTCTACAAATGTTATAGATATATTTCAGAACTGAGGACAGGAAAAAAGCTGTAAACCAAAACATGATGGACGTAATGAATCGTCGTACTTTACATCCTACATTTTCATTATTTACTTCGTCCGATTAGAAAAACAAAATATAACAAGAAAAGAAGAAGAAGAAGAAGAAGAATACCCCGCCTTTCGGCTACCTTGCGGTATAGGGTGCTGTCCGAGGACAGTTTCGAGAAGCCCGATATTTTTCCTACATCTATTACTAAATGTAGCTCTGGACAGAAGGCCGGCCTGACTCAGAGTTCTTCTGGCTTAATTTCTTAAGCTCCCCATACATACTGACTAACCACATACTAGTCACAAGGACCATTTAGTGTATGTCAACAACGTAGTCAATTTGTTATCGGATGGGTGGTCCGAGACAAAACAGCCGTTAGTGACTTGTCCAAGGTCATTCTATGACTGATGGAGCCGAGGTTCGAACACAGTATCTTGTGGATATGTGTCAAACAACTTAACCATTCAGCCATAGCGGCTCCAAGAAAAGAAACGATAAGAACTCGACAATGTACATAAGAACATTTATTGTACAGCCATTCCTTTTTTATCGAAATAGTCAAAACTTAGAGCAATCAAATTTGAACCGTGTGACAATGCTATATTTTTTTTTGGTACAAGATGACTTCTTTTATTCTTGTTTTCTGTTTTTATCAGTTGTTCTTTGCAAATTGTAGAACTCTTCACGCTACCTGTCCATTCTGTTACTTTTTACAGTTTTTTGTCTATTCTCATCTTTCAAACGTATCTCAAATAATTTTTGGGGTTAATCGTACATGATTTCGTAGAGAATTTCGAATACTATTGTTTGATTTAAAAGATATTAAAACCAAAGTGATAATTGAGTAGAGATTTCAAAAATACTAACTGTATAATTTTTATATGTCATCCACTACTCATAAAAGTAAAAACTCATAGAATAAAAAATGCAATCTATAGCAATGTTTTCAAAAAAACGAAAAGTAATTCACTTCTTCTCTATGTTTTATCAAAATTTAGTTTCACAGTAAGATTCTCTGAAATATGTTTGCATGATAATAATTTCTCTACTTATTCGTTCAAAAAATCTGTTCTGCAGATGAAGAGATAGTTTGTCTCTCGATGAATATTAGTATCTTGAAATCAATGATAAATTTCATGGAAAAAGAATACTATTTGATGTTCTTCTACTTTTGATCTTTAGGCATTACACCAAGCGATTATATTAGTCTTTTTGGCATGCGTAATTACGATGTACTTATGGGTCGTTTGGTAAGAAAAATGATTTTAATCAGTCACACAATTAAGAAAGTCTTTTTATCTGGGTATAGGTCACGGAAATAATATATATTCATTCGAAATTAATGATTATTGATGATTCTATGGCGATATGCGGTAGTGCAAATATAAATGATCGTTCATTACTAGGTGATCGCGATAGTGAATTTTGTATTGTAATAAAGGATCGTGAAGAAGTAGATGGTCGATTCAATGGAAAACCAGTTCGTGTAGGAAAATTTTGTTCGAGTTGGCGCAAAAAGCTTTTTGAGTTTGTCTACAGAAATTCACATAAGAATGTTGATTATGATAGAAGATTATTTTGAATTCTAGAATGCTGTTAGGTATTCAGTTTGAAAATCCAAATAATATTGATATAACTGATCCAGTATCAGATGAATTTTACACTTATTTTCGACAAGTAGCACGAAAGAACACAGAAATTTATGAAAAAGTGTTTGGCACAATACCAACGAATCAAATTCGAACATTTGCTCAAAGTTCAAAGTACAGTGACGCAAAATATATGAGAGATACAGATCCATTACGAGTATGTCGATAATAAACCAGGTATGGTAAAGTGTGTGAAGTAATGTTGTTTTCTTTCTAAGGCACAAGAAGAATTGAAAACTATCCAAGGTTTTGTTGTTGAATATCCAATTTATTTTCTTCATGGTGAAAACTATTTACCTAAAAAAGGATCTCGTGAAGGTAAGCATTTATTTGTCGGATGACATTTTGTTTAAGTTTCTTTCTAAATTTAGGAATAGTTCCATTGGTAACATGGACGTAAAAAAATGTCTTCTTTCAAGGGCAATTTAAGAGATTTCGAAAATCAAAAAAAACAAACAATCAGTCAAACCATTAACTTTTGTCAACAGTCTTGTTGTGTCGCGCATTTTTCGGATACTTTTTTCATTATTAACTTATCTTTGTTCCGGAAACTGCTTCATTTTATTTTCATTTGGGTGTGGCTGTTGATGTTTTCACCATACCCACACCCACCCACGCCCTATTTCGAACATTTGATGAAATAAAAATTTGTTGAACCTATTTCTGTTTTTATGTTTCTTGTTTATTCTATTGCCGCTAGTTTTTACGCTTTTATATCTGTAAAAGACAAGCATTAAAAGAGAGAAGAAAAAAAGAGTGAAGAATAGATAGGAAAAGAACAAAGAAAAATGAAGACGAGAATACACATTACAGGCGATATAGTCTAATGTTATTGTTACATATCATACCTAAACAAGTTTAATGGAAATTTTATTATTATGATATTAGATGAAGAATGATCAAATGGTGTAGAAATGTACAGCTTTCAAACAAACATTCAATTAGATAAAATAAAGCATAAATGAATAAAAAAAATAAAATAAGTAAAATAATAATAAAATAAAGTATCGATAGATGTTTCCTAACATCGGATTTCATCGCATCCGGCAAGTTTCTAGTGTCGGAATTCGGCAAAATCCGACATCGAAAATTGTCGGAAATCAACGGATACTGATGGTTTCCAACAGTCGGAATTCGATTGGATTCCGACTATCGGATATTGTCGGAATATTTCGGATCCAACAGGGTGACTTCGCTCTGGGTGATTTTTCTTTTCCTTGATTAATATTGTGAATATCCACATCAGAGATAGCAGTGAGCTCTTGAACTATAGTGGGAAATTTAGGTCGATCGGCTTTTTGCCAAGAGCTGCAGCGACAAAGAATTGCGCGTCGTTTTTCCGGAGCTCTCTGTCTAAGACAAATGTTTTCAAAAATAATTGCATTCTCTGGTTTAGCTAATGCATTTATAAGAACTTTATCATTGCTATAATCATCTTCCTATGGAATCTTCTGTGATATGATTGCGAGCAAGATACATCCATATGCCCATACATCAGATTGAAAGGAACTTCTCTCTGGTCGATCAAAACATAGTTCTGGTGCAAACCATATCACTGTTCCTATAAAAAACAACAGAAAAAATAGACTGTCATTCAAATAAAAGTCGATGAAACAAGACACTTGACTTCACTAGTCCTAAAATATGTTAGTTTATTCTTTTTTCTTGTGGAAGCACATCACAATATGAATTCTTTGTCTTTATATGTTCTTTTCACGATAGTAACATTCAATATAAATTAAAAATTATTTCTTATATTCGATTTTATGATTCGAGTAGAGAAAATTGTTTCCAATAAAAATATAAGATAATGAAAAAATAGTACTAGATTTTCAAAGGTAGAGGCTTCAGAAAACTAATACCTTCATGTTTCAGCGTCTAGAGTACGTAAATATAGTTTCATTTAGACTACAGAGAATGATAGAGCAAAAAATTGTCTACAAAATGAAACATCTTCGAATTGTCTACAACGTTTTGTACCTAAGATATAAGAATTTTATGGAAACCCTTAAAATCGTGTTTTTACTATTTTCTATAGAAGAGTTACTTTTTGACTATCAATTAAATTTCTGTATCACAGCCGAAAAATGTCTCAGAGAACTCGGAGATGTTTCATTTTGTAGAGGATGCTTTACTCTAACGTCTAAGTAAGATCTTACGTTATGCGTTCTAGGTGCTAAAGAATTAGAGTTATAGATTTCTGAAGCCCTTACCATCCTTAAAAATCTGATGATGACTTTTACTTCCTTATTCTCTTTTTAGGGTGTGGGTGGATGTGGGTGTGAGGTGTGCGTGTGCGTGAGGTGTGGGTGTGGGTTGGTGTGTGGGTGGGTGTGCGGGTGGGTGTGGGTGAGTGTGGATGTGGATGGATGTTTGAGTGTGTGGGTGTGAATGTAGACCCTTTGTTAATGAACACCCACATTCAACATCCATACGCACACTCACACCAAAACCCACACCCTTGTTGTTCAGTTACTTTTTCATATATTATGTGATCATTTATTTTCTCTGTATAGTCTACCTTATGATGAGATTTATTTCTCCATTTGATTGTCGTTTTAATAATAAATGAGTCGATTAAGTCAAGGTCTGAATTTAAAATAAAAAATATTACTCAAATGACAAAAATTACTCAAGGCTCATTTATTTTCTATCATTTCTTTCAGTTAAATCCGTATTGCCATTTGAATCGTTATATATCGTATCAACAACAAAAGGATACATCGACATAAACTCAAGTCGAACTAAGAAAAACACTGAGAAAAAAAATATATTTGAGAAATCGTATAAATCTGTTGACTCTTACTAAAAAATACTGTATTATCATTAATGATAGCAAAAAATGAACTACTTCTTCATATGTGTAAAAAACTAAGAACTATTTCAGTTGTGTTTTTAGTTTCATTTTGTCGAAATATATTTGAATTTTGAACAATTATTGTCATTCAAACGATATACGTATCCACTATTTAGTTATAAGCAACATTTTTTTTACCGCAACTGCACTTTTTT